>JAPDRQ010000350.1:0-20172 GCA_030247915.1 Neophaeococcomyces mojaviensis
TGTAGACCTTTCTTTTGAACACGTGGAGCACGATGGAGCTCGTCTCCTGGCATGGCAGGCACTCCTGACTCGCCATTCATTCGGCTAACCTGAGGCATGGAGCCAAGTTCGCGCGTTAAAGTTTTGCTCGATGACGGACCCTGCAATGCTCTGGTCTCGGCATCTGCGCCTCGACACTTCTTATCACTGTTGACGGTCATGTCTCGCGCTCGTCGTCGCTGCTCCATCGGTTTCCAAATCCATGGACCAGTGACACTCCTTCTCTGCACTTACTATTTGTCCCACAATAAGGCAGCAAGTATGCGCAATGTGCGTGCAAAAGTTATCAAACATACTGAGCCAACATGAAATTCGCCAAAGAACTGGAGGACGACCTGGTCCCCGAATGGCGAGCCAAATACATCAACTACAAGCTAGGCAAGAAGAAGATTAAAGCAATATCGAAGGCGCTTCGCAATGCCAACCGAACCCCCAAAATCAAAGGTCGACCGCCGCTCTCTGCCTTCAACTCTTTCGCAAGCATACCATATACACATTATGACTTTAGTGCGAGGGAGGCAAGAGCTGGGGCGGCGAACAGTACTCCTGCAGGAACAACGCCTGGCGTCCCAGACCGGAGGCAATTGGCAGCTTTACGTAGGATGAGCACAACTATGTTTACGACTTCTCCACCAATACGTATACAGCGAAGTCACTCTGAATCCGATGACGAGCTTGATTCGGGTAATGAGCTGGAAGAAGAGCGGACACCACTCAAGAAGGCTAGGTCTGCTGAGCCTGATGGAGACGCATCTGGTAGCCATGGTAGCTACCCCCCCTCAGAAGGAGGAGATCCAGAATCAATACCCACGACTCCCGCTAAAATAGGTCATATGCCGAGGCTGTCGTTACCGGATCCCGCTCTTGATCCTGCTAGACAACGAACAAACTCGGCTAACGGAGTTATACTTCAGAAGAAGAAATTGAAACCTGAGGAGGATGGTAACCGGGTGATCAATGTGGAAAATACGGAGCCTCCCACAGATAAGAAGGAAAATCGAAAATCTTTGATGAAAGTCATGTTTCAGAGGAAGAAGGATCAATCTCAGCCACCCTGGACCACATCGTCATCGGGCAGAACGCCAAAACAGGACCGGGTTAAGGATGTTTTCAAGTCGAGGGATATCCATTCTCCGGACATGACGACAGCTCAGCAACAAGCATATAATGAGCTTGATGTGCGTCAGGATGACTTCTTCAGTTTTCTCGATAAGGAGCTAGACAAGATTGAAAAGTTCTACAAATCGAAGGAAGAGGAAGCAAAGGAGAGACTCACAGTTCTTCGGGCACAACTTCACGAACACAGAGATCAAAGAGCCCGTGATATGCACTCCGAAAATGTAGCAAGAAAAAACCATCAACCCCTAGATGGGCATGTGGGCGCCATCTTGGCCGAGACACCGCTGCCAAATGACATGGGCAAGAAAGCTGTGAACGGAACATTGTTTGGAAAGGTTTTCAAGCATGAGCCGCACATTGGCAAGACGAGTAAGGCCATGGAAAATCTAGCCTCGCCACCTCAGTCACCCCAAACGCAAGAGAACAATGCTAACAAGGACTACACCAAAAGACGGCCGACAGCAGGGAACGAGCATGTTCCTCACAAGTTCGCCAAACGTAGACTCAAGCTTGCATTGCAAGAGTTCTATCGTGGCATGGAATTGCTTAAATCCTATGCTCTGCTCAATCGAACAGGTTTCAGAAAAATCAACAAGAAGTATGATAAAGCTGTTAATGCACGGCCTCCTCTTCGATATCTTAATGAGAAAGTGAGCAAAGCTTATTTTGTAAAAAGTACAGTTGTCGATGAGTATCTGGTAGCAGTGGAAGATTTGTATGCCCGATACTTCGAAAGAGGCAACCGAAAGATCGCCGTCAGCAAATTGCGTTCCAGGCTACAACAAGGCGATCAATCTGGACCATCCTTCAGAAACGGGTTGTGGCTTGCCGGTGGTGTGGGTTTTGGAATAACTGGGCTGTACAATGGATTCGATTTGCTCTACAGGAGCACTGGGGAACTTAAAGTTCAAACAGCATATCTCCTTCAGCTCTACGCTGGATACTTTTTGGCGCTGTTACTATTCCTGCTGTTCGTTTTGGACTGCAGAATATGGACAAAAGCCCGCATCAACTACGTCTTCGTCTTTGAATACGACACTCGACATGTCTTAGACTGGAGACAACTGGCCGAGATACCGTGCTTCTTCCTCTTTTTGAACGGCCTATTCATCTGGCTTAACTTCGAGTTTGGTGAGATACACCCTATGTACCTCTACTGGCCTGTCGTGCTCATCGGACTTACACTCCTCATCATGGCTCTACCGTTCAAAATACTATACTATCACGCGAGAAAATGGTGGGCATTCAGCAACTTCCGTCTTCTCTTCGCCGGCATTTATCCAGTCGAGTTTCGCGACTTTTTCCTTGGTGACATGTACTGTAGTGCAACCTACTCAATGTCACAGATAGAACTCTTCTTCTGTCTCTACCGCTGGAATTGGAAAGATCCTCCACGATGCAATTCCAACCACAGCATGCTCCTCGGCTTCTTCACTACTCTCCCCGGCATATGGCGTTTCCTGCAATGCATCCGCCGTTACCATGACTCCGGCAAGTGGTTCCCTCATCTCGCCAATTGCGCAAAATACATGTGCAACATCCTCTACTACATGACCCTCTCCCTCTACCGGCTCAATCTCGGCAGCCCTATCTCCCAACGCTACCGCATTGCCTTCATAGTCTTCGCCTGCCTAAATGGCGTCTACTGTTCACTCTGGGACGTCTTCATGGATTGGTCCCTTGGTGATTTCTTCTCCCGACACCGCGGTCTCCGTGACCAGCTCGCCTACCGTAGAGAATGGGTGTACTATGTCGCCATTGTCGTCAACACAATCCTCCGCCACCAATGGATCTTCTACGCCATCTTTACCTCCGACCTCCAACACAGCGCCGCAATGTCCTTTTTCGTTAGCCTGTCCGAAGTCCTTCGTCGAGGTATGTGGACGTTCTTCCGCGTCGAGAATGAACACACCAACAATGTGAAATCCTACCGTGCATCACGAGATATACCGCTGCCTTACTCCATCCCACAATCACCACTTACAACAGCCCTCGATGACCAGACCCAAGTCCGCAAGCGCGCACAACCATCGGCCGCGGATCGCAGTTGTGAGTCTCAGCGCGCTTATGCCACAGGCACAGACCACGACCTCGAACGTCAAACATCGTCAGAGACAACCTCTTCTACCGCACGCCGTCGTATCTCAATCTCGAATACACCCGCCCTCCGCGCCCTGCAGCGTGTGGGTACCGCTGTTGCGGCTGCCCATAGTCAGGACTTTCAAAGGAGACGGAGACCGGAGGTGGTGGGTGATTCCCCGGCTGATGAGACAATGCTGAAGGACGGTGTGGATGAGGGAAGTAGTGATGATGACGACGATCACTATCGAGAAGAAATTGAAGGTTCTATAGCCGGAGACGATGATGATCGAAGTCCGACGGACAACGGGCGTACTCAGGGCCAAGAGGCCAACAGTAATAGGAATGGAGGTAGGAATGGAGGGGAAGGTAGTTCGGGCGATGCGAGAGAGGAGGTGGACATTGGGGAGGTTAGGAGATTGGCGGAGGAGTTTCATCCAGAGAGTGGGCTTAGTGGATTGAGTAAGCAAGGAGGACCGAGTGGGAGTGGGAGAAAGCAGAAAGAGACCTAGGGGGTATGTGACGTGCTGGAAGGTGATGGGGTCGATAGAGATCGAGTTGAGAAGATTAGAACTTCTATGTACAGGTTGGATACATTATCTTTTTGAGCGAACGCCACCACGAATAAATCGTGTTATCGGTATCTAATTATATGAAACCATTAACTTAAATCATCCCACTCAGATTCCCAAAATCAATTGCCTATTTGTACAAAGAGCGAGAAAACACCAAGTCCTGGTGGAATACCGTCGTCAACATGTCTCCCACATTAGATTCTTTGCCGTGTATCTAATTTACCCTACCGATGCCTCACCAGCTTCGGACAGTGTAAATGTTCACGCTATTGAAAGGTGTTTTCCTCGTTGAACAGGACCCGCAGCTGCCAGTACCTACTGTGTTGGATCACTTGTAGAGTGAATCTGTGAAGAGGATAGCGGGTCTTACCGCAGTAATTGACTGAAGTGCATGGAATTGTGTCTCCGATTCTGAGAATCGGATGCAGGATATGGAGGTCTAGTTGATAGGTACTTGCTAGCAGCAACGTGAGAGGCACATGTGTCATTGGTATAGAGGCAGGCGGAAGAGAAAGAGGAGAGATTATCGAGCTTGAATCAAAGAAGTGTGGGAAGGTGGCATTTAGATCTCTACAGAGACGGAAGAGTGGAAAGGAACGGATATGGTATAAAACGGTTTCGATTGTACTGGCACATAAGTTAACTGCGGTAGTCCTACCCGGGCCTGCCATTTTGGGCAGGCACGAGCGAGCATAGACATGCTGAAATTCTGCTTTTGACGTTGCGGTCGTGCAGCGCTCTGTATGTGTATGTGTATATGTATATATATACACACCAACAAGGATCACACTTCTGCGCCTTGCTAACCCGAAACAAAAAGACTCGTAATCAGACACCTGGTAAGCAAAGCAAGCTCAGGGTCAAAAATTTAGAACAACATTTTGCAGCACAGTCCTCATGATCATCATTCATCCACAACATGTCGTGTACAATTACAATTCGATCTCAATCTCAGAATATCAAGTGACAAGCGCAGAGAGATCGGAAGCTGTTGGCATTACATTTCCATCTTTGTGTCGGTGTCGGTGCCTGCTGCCTCTCCTAGCTCTCGAGCGTCGAACTTCTCGGTCAAATGGAGAGTCGGCTGTTGCTCTGACTGGCGCTTACGTCGGCCGAGTTTTTCGCACCAATCTTCGGCGCTGACGAGGGTGTCATTGACAACTCGACTGACTTGATTCATCATATCAAGACCTTCTTGAGCTAGAAGCAGAGCTTTGTTAGCATTGGTTGTTGCCTCGTCCTCGCCGTTGCTTGTGCGTCTTGAGGAAGCCCAAGCGAACCTTGTCGGTAAGGAAATGAGATGGTGGTGAACGAGATCTCGAGCATTCTTGGGAAGTGCACCGCCGGCATACTCGGAGACAATGCTGACAACTTTCTTCAAAGTGGCAACGACCTCGGCCTGGAGAGCATTGACTCTCTTGCTCAAGAGTGTTTTGTCTGATTCACTGACAGTCATGTTGGCAACCGACATGGGCTGCGAACTTTGGGAAGCCTTTCGCTCCCAATGCAGCAAGATGTCTTTTAAGCTCTGGATAGCATTGCCAAGTTGGCCATTGGCCCAGCGCAGCCAACTAACACAGAACTTGAGGTTCTCGATGCTTCGTTCATTCATTGCACAGCCGAGACCACTGGTAGTGATAACAAGTCGTGCTTGCCATCCTTGGGGAGGTTCTTGATCTCTAGTCACAACAACCTGGTGCTCTGAATATGGAGGGGATCTGTCACCATCATCATATGCGGGCAACGGCTCGGTGGTTGGGATGAGAGCAGTATGTCGAATGACACCCTCAGAGGTAAGATTGTGGTATCCTTTCTCGATGTCTGGAGTTTGTGGTTGGTCGTTCCTGGACGGTTGCTTGGGTTGAAGGGCCCATCGAGCAACGCTTTCAACGCCCGAGATTCTTGCAGTCGTTCGTGCTAGGGGAAGACCAATATTTCTCTCGGTCCATTCACCACCGGGGGTAATACTCTGAGCACTCTTGTACACGGAGATGGAACTGTTGATAACAGAAGCTGCCAAAGGATATTGGCTTGTGATGAGAGACAGAAGAGGTTCGGGTTCATGAGTCTGAGTGTGGGCATTATATACAGTCCCTCGCGGAGCTTGGGCTGGTTGTGCTTGCTGCTGTAAACGGGGCGAATGTACGTCTGCTGCGTTATGTGAGTGGTTGATGTGTTTTCGTGGGGAAGATTATGCTACCTTGGTGCAGACTCTTCAGTGTTTCTGCGGCTTCCATGTCTTCGGCAGACATTCCGGACAGCACACTAGCAGCACGTTGTGATCTTTCTTCCACGTCCATCATGTCGGATTTTGCCAGGTCAAACGATCTTGGTCGATTTGAGGGTGGTGAGAACGGAGGAGGCTTCACGTATGCTGGAGGTGGGTGCGCCGCCATGTTGTGAGATCGCTGGAGCTCGGCGCAACTGTTTGTGTGTTGGTGGAGGTAAAAGATACAGAGAGTGTGTGTGGTAGAGTGACGTCTCAACTTGTCACATCGTGTTTTCGAGTCTGCGCAAGGCCAGGTGCTAAAATCGCATCTGCTCCCCAACTAAAGTGAAGGCGGAGGTTTGAGAAAGCGAAAGACTACCACGTTGAGACAATTCGTTGGTAACCAGGATGACCGATAACACGTGCAGTGTGAAAGCCCCAGGGACGTTGAAAAAAGTACCGAGCTGCGCAGAGTTGAACATCGATGCATGTGGGAAGGAGAAAGGTGCCATGACGCTCACCGAAAACTGATCACATGCCTGATCTCTTTTGAACTGCAATCCTGGATCGGCGCCACAAGTTCAAAGAAGACATCCCCGATTGGCCTTTGGGGCTTAACCGGAAGCTTTATTGGACCTGAGAAATGGATCTTCTCCCGGGACCCTTGCAACCTCGAACTCCAGTTTTCTGGTAAAACATGTGCGACATGTCATTCACATGTAGAGATTTCAGAGCGTCGACTACATCTGTTCGAATGGCTTTTGTACCTATGAGGGGAGTGATTTTGATAACATTAACTTGTCTGCAAGAAGGTTCATCAGGTAGACGCGCCTGGTGAAGGGACAATGTATCACCAGCGCCAGGCCACAACTCTGAATGCCTGGCGCTTTTTGTCCGCTGGAGGCACAAAACTGAACGTTAACTTGCATGTCGGCCGAGGTGATAAACGCTCCACGGTCAGCAACCATCTATAGGTATTACCAGGGCTGTTGTTTAAGGAGAGATGGTTGTTACAGAGTTGGCACTGTCTAAAGTGACCTACTGCTTCATGCTCCTCCAAGACCACGAGTGTGATTCTCGAACGATGAAGTTCAAAAATCTTCCAGAAATTTATTTAATGTCGTGAGCTCTGCCACCAGGGTCTCAACGATGAGCACCTGTTCGACAAGGACAATAAAATTGTGCGAAAAATGGGTTTATTCTTTGGCATCTCTCGATTCTAGTAGTGACAGCGTGTTCGCCATGAACTTCCGAGAGTGAAAGGAAAGCAACTGGTTTTCTTCATCTCGATGTCCAGACATGTCTGGTGCAATGCATGATATAAGTCTTAGCAATAGTATGAATATGCTTTCGGTTTCTGGCAATTGCAATTTCAAGGCCCATTCCTGATGAATATGTCTTAGGCTCGGCTTCCTAGGAACACAATGTCTTTCTGTACTAAGCTTTTTGGATAATATATGGGTGTCGCCAAACGTTGTTAAGCGGACTTGCTTGAGGAAGCAAATAATCAGACTGCTATGCTGGCGCTTCCCACTCACCGTAACTACCACTTTCTCCATTTCATGCCCAGAATCTCACGTATCGTCTGCCTGAGGGCATAGGATTTGCCTTTATTCCCTAAGGCTGAACACTGGGAAAATCATCATATCGATGGTCCGATATACTCTTCCAGAAACGGCTTTAATATTATCTATATTGTCTCTCTTTTGTCCCTTTACTGTTTGCGTTGGGAACTTTGGATGCATTCATCTTTGCCAGTCTAGGATAAACCCATAGTTGGTACCACAAGGGGTTGTTTATCAGTAGTGGAGAAGGACAGTCTTGATCCTCGCAAGTGCGCGAATGACCTACGGCTTTCATCAAGTACGAACTGTGTGCTCTACCACCTGCGGCTACAGCGAGAAGTCTATCCGATCTTGAAATTTACATGCGACACGGCATATATATCTAATCTTAGCTGCAAAGCAATTGAGGTCACGAGGCTGATCATGGCCAACGTAATGACACAATAGTCATAGAATGGCATATCAAGTTGGTCACAGGTATGGCAATAATGTCATATCAGGTTCTGCGCAAGTACTTCAAGGAGACTCTCATGTCCACCAACACCACTACCATGGATGCCCTCTACGACCCGAAAAATACGAGCTCCTACACCGCTCCTTGAGTTTCGATCGAATGGATGCACGCCTGCATAACATAGAAACGCCTCTATCGCAAACGTGTACATGGCTGCAGTCCCACGAGAAATTTGTCACCTGGACGAATCCTTCCCAGGTAGAGGAACATCACGGTCTTCTCTGGCTCAAAGGTAAGCCCGGATCAGGCAAGTCTACAATCATGAAAAAAACGTTGGAATGGGCGAAAGCAGAATGGAAAGATCAGGTCATATTGTCCTACTTCTTTAATGCACGGGCGTCGGATAAGCTAGAGAAATCCTGTCTCGGCCTGTACCGCTCACTAATATACCAGCTCTTATCTGCTCTCGAAAGCATTCGAACACTGTTCGTGGAGGAATTCTCGTCGAAAGAGAGGGATGGGCACGTAGAAAGCTGGGCGGAGGCGGAGTTACAGAACTTTCTACTAAAGCTAATCAGTTTCAAGGATTTAACGCGCCTTAACATTTTTATAGACGCGCTAGACGAGGGCGACGAGGATGACATTCAACGTATGGTCGCTTTCTTCGAAAAGACTGCTGACTATTCAATACTGGCCGGCTCGATATTTCGGCTATGTCTCTCGAGTCGTCACTATCCTCATATCAGCATCGAAATCGGGATATCTATTACGGTAGAGCATCAACATGGACATACACGCGACATCGAGACATATATCGAGAGGACTCTCCCAGGCAGGAACAATGTATTGATGACTGATATTAGAGATGCCCTCCTACGAAAGGCCGGGCATGTGTTCCTCTGGGTAGTTCTTAGCGTTTCGCTACTCAGGCCGCTTTACAATCGTGGACGTGTCAAGGAAATGAAGAGCAAGCTCGAAGGTATTCCTACAGATCTTTATACTCTCTTCTCTGCCATTATTACGAAAGAAAAAGAAGATCTGGACAAGTGTATCACCCTTCTACGATGGATGCTAGTCTCACAACGGACGCTCAGTCCGAATGAGCTATACCTGGCAGTACACTCACGACACGAAGCGTCCGATATCCAAGAAGTTGAGGTGTTTGATCCACAAACCGTCGTTAACTACATTCTGAGTTGCTCACGTGGGCTAGTCGAAATTACAACAAGACCATTGCCACGAGTGCAGTTTATACACGAGACCGTTCGGCAATTTCTGATCTCGACCGAGAAACACGGAGAGGGTATACAGCAGGCGTGGCCGGATTTTATTGACTTTCGATTAGAAACCTGCCATAATGTTGTGGCGGAAGACTGTTTAGAGTACTTGTTACAGGTGTGCCGGAAGGCTCCCCTCACTACCGCGATCCTTGAAAGACTTCCTCTAGCCGACTACTCAGCGAGGTACTGGTGGCGACACATGCAAGCGATAATGGACGTATATAGTTCGAGATCGTTGGATTTGGCTGTGCAGTTGTTGATGGGCAACCGTACTAACTTGCTTACATGGATACAAATCTACAATGTCGACCGAACATCGAGACGTCAGATTTTACGGAGATCTAAACGCAATCGAGATTTGCGGCTGGTTGAGCGCGATCTAGCTCCTCCAACATACTATGCCGCATGTATTGGAGTGCTAGAGCTGGTGCAAAAATTGGTATTACTTAAAGTTAACCTCGATGCTGAAGGAGGAGTACACGGCAGTGTATTGCAGACAGCATCGTACAATGGTCACGAGAAGGTGGTGCAAATACTACTGGACCAGGGGGCGGACGTTAATGCTCAAGGCGGAATCTACGGCAGTGCACTACATGCGGCATCATGCAATGGTCATAAGGAGGTAGTGCAGGTACTACTGGACCAAGGAGCGGACGTCAATACTCAAGGCGGAGACTACGGCAGTGCACTATATATAGCATCACGCGAAGGTTACGAGAACGTGGTACAGATACTACTAGATCAGGGGGCGGACGTCAATGCTCGAGGCGGACTCTACGGCAGCGCACTACATGCGGCATCACGCCATGGTTACAGGAGGGTAGTGCAGATGCTATACGGTCATGGAGCCAAAGCACCTCCTCGAACATGTGCTCAATGACGTTTTATGGTTTTGCTGACTCTTTAGAAAAGCTTTGAGTGCTGTTCTACATTGGTACGTGGTTGTTTACACCCCAAGTATTTATTAGACTGCATTCACAATGTAGTTCGTCGAATCATATCTACCATACATACAACATTTTACACACTGGATTGAGACATTCAGCCAGATAGGGGCCTAGTATTCGTCCACGTCGAAGGTTTCTTCTGCCGAACCATCCATAGATAGGATAGAAGTCAAAGCTGCATTCAAGAACGATATACTGCATGGTCTGCTCTCAATGCTGCTAGGTGTTCAGAATTGATAGAAGGACAGTGCAGAAGCTCAGCGATCCACCGATAGACGAGCGTAACGAAGTGCATTTATTTAGGTGGTCTGGAAACACCACAAACCTAGGTTGCAGAGTGTACAACCTTGCATCTGGTGTCTTGTTGTTCTGCGAAAATGAAATCGGCAGTCGAACTTACGTAGGACCAGTATAGAATTACCGACAGGCAAAATCGAAGTTGATATGACACTTGTTGATGAAATGACGGAGATAGAAATTCTGGTAAGTAAGGAACACCTACATAACAGCATGCTTTTGATGGGCCTTTAGGAAAAGCTTACTTTCCCAGTCTTAGCTGCGCATGTGTCGCTCAAAAAGCCTGTTCAAGATAATGTAGTTGTTAAGGAGCCGGACTTGAGTAGTACTGTAGTTTCGGCATTTCGTGCAGCTTCTTCTTGTGGAAATCTTGAGAAGCATCGAAGCGTGTGTGCAAGGCTGAAACAAAATATCTGATGAAAGTGATTTTTAGCCCTTCAAGACAATGGTAGAACCAAGCCGTTCCGACATGAAATGTATATGCTTATTTGTGTCGCAGATATGATAGAGTGGGTGGGATGGTCTTCATTCTCGTAGCTGTTATTCCACATAAGCTAATGTATATAGTCACGTGATCAGGCGCAAATAGTACACTAAACCCAATCGAAGTACCTAAGTTTACCTACTCCCTCAGTCAACAAGGGAAACATCTGATCGCATCTAGGCTGATAATTCTCCAGTAACGGACCAGCTGTGTGCGCGCAAGAACAATGTCGCTCTTCGGCCAGTCCTCCAACACTGGGGGCCTCAGCTTTGGCAACACAAGCACGACCACATCTCAACCGCAGACCAGCCTGTTCGCGTCCACGCAAAACAAGCCCTTTGGTTTCGGGCAGTCTACTACCTCGACACAGGGCGGGCAAAGCACAGGACTGTTCGGGGCCTCGACTACACAGCAGAAACCACTTTTCGGCGGCGCGTCAGTGAATCAGCAACAAGGCACAGGTCTCTTCGCAGGATCCAGCATACAGAACAATGGTCTGAACCAGAGTCAAGCACAGCAACAACAGCCGCAGCGGCCGTTCGATCAGACATTAAGGTTCGGTACAGGGGAGGCTCAACAATCCATTGAGCAGGCGAAACAAGGAAGAGAACCATGGTGGCAGGAAGGTCGTGGCATGGGCGTGTACCGATCGATTCCCGAGCAGATGAACCTGATCCACGACAAGTGGGATCCTGCGAGTGTCAACTCACCCTTACGAACCTATCTCTACCAGCACGTGGACAACGAGTCGGAGGCACTCAAATATAGCCCAGGTCCAGGTGAGGATGCGGACAAGTGGGAAGAAGCAGTTCAGAAGAGACCAGGTCCTACGTGGGTGCCGGTCATCGCACGCGGCTTTAGAGAGCTGGGGCAGAGAGCGCAGAAGCAGCGTGAAGTGATGGCGAAATGCAATGTGATGCTCAGAGAGATCAACACTTCGTTGGACATACAACTGGATACACATCACCAGAAGGTCGCCGCCCGATTGGCTGAGAGCAGACGGCGGCACAAAACTATCAGCCAGAGGACGCTCGCACTGGCGGTCAAGGTTCAAATCCTAAAAAACCGAGGCTATGTGATGGACAACGCAGAAGAGGAGCTCAAGGCCAAGCTGAATGCCCTTGAACGCGAGGTGTTCGACCCTGCGCTGAATGCTCGGGAACAAGAAATTTGGGCGAGGATGCTCGGCATCAGGGAGCGTGCCAGACATCTCAAAGCAGAGATGGAGAAGTTGCAGCCGGTGGCTGAGAACGACGAACCATTGCTGGACGAAGAAACGGTCAGGCAGGCTCGAAAGGTATGTTTATTTGTTCTTCACGTGGATATTTCTAACTTTGTACCAGACTCTCGATGCTTATGACACCCAATTACAACATCTTCAGAAAGAGCTGCGTCTCGTGCAAGAGGAATATGCTGATTGGGAGAAGCTGGCAGTTCCTTCGAACCATTTACGACCACGATGATATCTGCTTCGAGTTGTAGCGCAATCCACCGAGAAGGTTGGTTCGTGGCGTATCAGGCAATGCGGCTGCCATCAATGGACGACTTCTTAGAGGAGGGCTTGGTTCTGTATTAATGTAAACTGTTGTACACAATGCTTCGCAGACAGTTGGCCGACGATGTGGCACGGCGCTTTCTTTAAAAAAGTTTATACGCCCATTCAATGACATGAGGGCCTGAAGATGAGAGTTAGATCTGGTGATAGAGAGGTGAAATGTAGACTGACTGAACCACAATGCCACACATGCTGCACTGAACAACTGGACGTTCAATGTTGCTTGCGCTTCGCCTGCTTCGATCTCCTGAGCAGACGCTTGTTCCGCTACAAAGTTTTAGTGACATTGGTTGGCAGACTGGGATGCACGCTTACGTGGCATAAACATCTTGAATGGGTTGATGTAGTGGTTAAATTGAGTCGATGGGCTGTTAAGTGATGGTGAGCTGTAGGAGAGAGCACTTTTGGTAATCGCTGGAGTACGCCCATTGTAGTGACGAGATTCAGCCTTGTCTGCTCTGTTCAGCCTGGTCTGAACCTCCTCCTCCCATTACTCGTTTCCTTTCGTTAACTTCTCTGGTTTCGACCACTCCCCAAGACCATATTTCCAGCCAAAACTTTGCATTCTAAGCCAACCTTTCCGTTTGCAGACTCGCCAAATCTGACGATCTCACTACACAATGTCTGATTACGGCGACGACCTGCCGCCAGCAGACGCCGAAGGCCTCGATCGTCCTTCAGAGAATGAAGACGGCCTCGATGACACCTCAAAAGTGTTCAACCCTCCGCCGGGCGACGACGACGATGACGACGAAAAGCTCCATGATAGCGACGATGAATCTCTCCTCTCAGATGTCGACGAAGAGATGCTTGAAGAGTTCGATGCAAACAAAGTCTTGGCCGATGTGGCTCCCGACTTTGACGCTCTGAAAGGTACAAAGATTCAGAAACGCAAGCGTGACGAGAACGATGAGGGTCGGCCGAAGAAAAAGAAAGAGCGAACTCGGGAGCGAGCACGACGAAGACGAGGTGAGGAGGAAGTGGATGCTGCTGCTGATGGAGAGGTCACTGGTACTCGTCGATCACGGAAAGCAGGTGCTGGTGGCGCTGGTGGTGGTGAGAGACGGCCCCGAGAACGTGTTGAGATCGACGAGGAGACCTTGCCCCCAGAGGAACGCAGACGACGAGCACTGGACAGAGCCATGGACGCAGCGGTCAAAAAGTCGAGTGGAAAACGATTGAGGAAGGGAGAAATTGTATGTTCCATTTACCGCTCGTTGCCTAAGCACGAACTAACAATAGCCACAGGATCTTGAACAAATGGCTGATGAAGAACTTAACCACCTGCGCAACCGCATGGTGCAAGCTGCCATTGCCGATGGGCAGCAAGTCAGCGAGGGCAAACCAGCTTACCAGAAACTCAAACTCCTCCCCGAAGTGGTCGGCATCCTCAACCGAAATACCTATACTCAATCCGTCCTCGACCCGGAAACGAACTTCCTCGAAGCAGTCCGTTTCTTTCTCGAGCCCCTCTCGGACGGTTCCCTCCCCGCCTACAATATCCAGCGCGAACTTTTCCAATCCCTTGAACGCCTCCCCATGACCAAGGAAGCCCTAATCTCATCCGGCATTGGCAAAGTCATTTACTTCTACAGAAAATCAAAGCGAGTTGACGCGAAGATCAAGCGCCAGGCGACAAAGCTGATGGAGGAATGGTCACGACCAATCTTGCAGAGGAGCGACGACTTTACGAAGAAGAACTGGGAGACGGTGGCATATGAACCGGGGAGAGGTAGCCAGGGTGCTCCCAAGGCAGGTGCTCCGGCGCCGAATGTGCTGCGGAAGACTAATGCACAATTGGCTCCTGGACAGAAGGTGTCGAATCGGGCGAGGATGATACCGGGTGTCACGAGTTATACTATTGTGCCGCAGGTCAGTCAGTTGCCGAGGAGATAGGCAAAGTTGGACGGAGTTCATGGCTACACAGTAAGTAAAACAGTGAAAGAAACAAGATCAGGCTGTGTTCAGACAAAGATGGCCATCTCAGCATACTAGCGTTCTGAAGCATCTTTGGTATACCACCTTTTCAACCATAGATACTTGACATATGTCAGGAGCACGTTGTTGGACATAACGAGCATATCACTTCCTAGGCTGTCGCTGATTACTCTGTGTGTCCTAAATTATGATGCACCGGAGTGCTTGCTGCGCTTCTCCATTGACGAGGTTATCATTGCATACCTGTTGACATTACACCTCCTTGCGAAACTTTCTCTGTATCATCTCCACACATCCGAGGTACTCCAACACGACAGTAGTTCGGTCATCAAGCGAATCAATCCTCACGCGAAAGAGCTTTCTGGCGAATCAGCTTTCGTCATCGTGCATTCGCTACCTCTTTAAAGCAAAACATAAGTAGAAGGGTCACTTCTACGAATCATGACAAAGCCATGCTATCTCAAGCAACTCGCCGTCTCGCAGCCGTCACCAAATCTGTTTCGCCCGCAACAACCCAAGTCCGCTCGAAATCAAGCATGGAATCCTCGCTCTCGCCGCTAGTAGGTTTCTACAAGCCCAATCAGCTTAAAGGCCTTTACTATGGCTCCGACACTGTGAAAGACCACCTTCTCTCCTGCCTGCCATCGGAAAAATCGAAGGCTTTCATCGTAACCGGAAGCTCGCTCGCTACAAAGACACCCCTCATCAAGCAGATCGAGGACTTGCTGACATCAGCACACCATGCTGGAACCTTCAGCAACATCAAAGAGCACGCCCCTGTCGCTCAACTGGACGAAGCCACGTCGAAAGTCCAAGCGGATAGCACGATCGACACTATCATCTCCGTCGGCGGCGGGTCACCTATTGATTCCGCAAAGGCAATCTCCTACAGAGTCAATGAGAAGTCCGGCCACTTCCTGACGCATATCGCTATTCCAACCACGTTATCTGCCTCAGAGTGCACAAGCATAGCAGGCTACACACGCGAGGACGGTGTGAAGACTGGCATCGGTCATCCAAATGTGTATCCTAGCTATGTCATCTACGACTCCAAGTTTGCTTTACACACGCCGCCAAATCTGTTTGCATCGACCGGTATTCGAGCGTTGGACCATGCAGTAGAGATGCAATATCACCCCACTGCTACACTCATGCCATGCCAGTGGATGGGATTGATTGCGGTTAACCAGCTGTTTGAGAACCTACCGAAATACAAAGCAAACCCTAAGGATGAGGACGTCATCACAAGACTCTTCCTCGCCGCATACGCATCTCTCGGCTTTCTTGGCGGAAACATGAAAGGCGGACTAGGACTCAGCCATGCCATGGGATACGCACTCGGCTCTCCCTACGGGATTCCACATGGTATCACCAGCTGTCTAACGCTCGGTCATGTCGTCAAGCTTAAAGCACATGGTAGCCCGGCCGATGCGGCTGCTGTAGCCAAAATCCTGCCCGTGCTGGGTGAGCAGAAGAGTGGTGATGATGTCAAGGATGCCGAGGCAGTAGGAGACAAGATCTTGAGATTAGTGGATGACTTGGGCTTCAAAACTACGTTGACCGAGAAGGGTGTGGGCAAAGACCAGCTGGACATTATTCTTAAGAGGGCAACGGGTGGATTATCGGCATCTGAGGGCAAAAGTGAGAAGGAGCAGAGGCAGGTTGATGGTGTGAAGAGATTGATTGAATCTTTGTACTAAGCTTTACTTCTGCATAAAAAGCATAGGCTGTCATCAATTCCAAAGCCGGTTTCGAATTAAGATGCCTTTGGTGCTTCAATTGCTCCAAAGGCAGTTCATCACATTTTCACCTTTACTCGTAAGGAAATTCTCCCTGGGAAAGCGCAAGTTACACAGTCTTTTTGTTGTAGTGATGAAGTTGGTATAAGGACACTGAAATGCCATGGAGCCAGCTACTTGCAGGTATGTCCTGCCCAGACCAAAGGTCTCGCGATACCCGAGGCCAGAGGGACCCTCCAGCTGTCAACCAGACTGCTCTTCCCCCGTTTTTGATGAAGACAAGAAGATGGCATAATATTCGTATTGGCACGGAACAGGGATAATGCTAAAACAGCTTTCTCAAATATCGATACATTAATCATTTTAGTAGGTAGATTTTGAACTCGATTCATTCGACACTTTCTGTCTAGAATTATTTAATGAATTTCCGCAAGACAAACAAGCGGCAAGCAGTTCCGTTGTCACTTTGACTTTATTCAAGCAGCAGGCGTTGCGCAAGCTCTGTCTTTTGACGCTAACATACCCAGGGCAATCTGCACATAATCGGTGTTCTTGTCGACCTCTCCAATGTCTCCAAATTCTTTAATCATATCTTGCTGCTTCTCAGGCAGTTTGAAGCGGCCGAGCATCAAGTACATAGCTCGGGCGGCCGAGTCAAGCGCACCAACGACCCACGCGTGATGCGCGGATGCTGCTTCGCCGATGATGTGGAAGCGGCTGTCGGCTAGTGGCCGTACGACTGCTGGATATACTCTGGAGAACTGGCTGGGAGAGAAGAGGGCAAAGGCGCCGCCGCAGGTGTAGGTGTCCTTGGACCAGTCATGAGCATGGTAGGTGTCGAAGACATCGTCGCTGCTGATGTAGGCAAGGAGTTTCTTGTATTCTTCATCGTTCTGCGTGTGTAGACGAGCAAGGTTGTCAAGCATGACTTGGGCTAGTTGGTCGGTTTTCTTGAGCTGAGTGCGGTCTTTATGTCTTGTCTCGTTGATCATGGACGCGATACGCTCGCTGTCTGCTCCCCAAGTGTATGAGCAAAGCAAAACGGCTGGGGCTTCACCGATGTTATACGAGGGATAGACGCTGAATATTTAGTAAGCAGCAATACAATGGTGATGGTGATATAACTTACCAGGTCCTGAGAGGCATATCTGTCTTACCAAGCCCACCTTTAATGACAATGGGAAGAGTGCTGTCAGTCCACCACTGCTTTTTAAAGCGAATAGCAACTTTCGTAGACGGATCGTAGCGGAGGGAACGTATAGCAGCCTTCGTGTCATAGGGGAGATCAAGACCAACCAGATCCATTCTCTGCAAAGCTCCGAATGTTGTTGAATTGAAGATGGCGTCAAAGCTTTCTGATACAGGCTCGCTATTCTCATCGTTGGAGTCGACGTGGGCTAGAGTGAGTGACGTTGTCTCTTCGCCTTGAACATTTCGGCCGTATCTGACGACCCGTTTGCCACGAGAAATACGCTTCATGACTTCTGGGAAATCTTCAGGCTTGGCTTCAGGGAATTGTTTGTCCGAAGCTGCTCCAGTGATCATTTTTTCCAGTTTTCTCAGCACATTGATGACAAGAGATGAGCTGCCATTCTTAATGTAGTACCAGTTCCCTCGCTCAGCAAGTGTGTCAGGAGCAGCTGATGACTCAGTTACTGCCTTCTCTTTCTTTTGCTTCTCCTTTGGCGCTTCACCAGGGTCATAGTACTCGAAGGCAAGTGATTCGAGAACGTTCTCGGTAAATGCTTCATCGAACCATCCAGTACCAGCGTTGAGTGTTTCTAACCAATGCGTGGTCTCAAAGGTTTCCCCTTCAACAAAGGTCAAGTAGTCCCTAAGGGAAAATCTGTCGTGCTGCAAAAGGAACTTCCAAGCACGAGCCGAGGCGGCTTCTTTCCTAGCCCTCCATTCTTCCTCGGATTCTTCAGGAAGCCTTGGTGTCTCGATAGCTCTTTTGATCTTATCACGAAACCTGCCGTATGCATCATTCATAATGGTGTCTGGGTCACGGACAGTATCGTCCGGCACAGGGCCACCGTTCTGCTTACTGACCTTGAAGGCATCAAATGGAGGTGGAGGCGGCTTGCTCGGATCATGTTTCGGAAGGATATATGTGATATCGTTGTATCTTGTGGGCTGTCTGCCTTGTTCGTCCTTCATCAAGTACGCCCCTGTTTCGGTTTTGGTGGCCTCAAAAACCCTGAAAGTTCTGTCCATAACCGGAGTATAGGGATACCGCATAGCACCAATATCGTAGTAGTCATGCTGATCAGGCTTTTGAGCCAACTGTTCATCAAACCAGTAGGTGTAAAGGCGTCCTCCCAAGCGGTCGGGATTTGCTTCAAAGATATGCCAATCGATACCAAGAAACTGGCAGATCCAGGCAGTATATAATCCAGCGATGCCTGCACCAACGATGCCAACACGCAGATTTTCGACCTTTTTCAGCGGACTGTCATCTTCTTCGTTCTTCTTGGGGATTCCTTCTGTTGTTCGCTGGCCTGACAATACAAACTTCTTCGAAAGCTTCTCCCAATCAACCTGTCCAAGTTCTCGTAGGATATCATGATGGACAAGGTACTTAGCAAAGTCTGCCTTGTACTCACTGACGCCGTGCAACTGCACACTTGGAAGAAACTGATTTTCAACTGAGCCCATGATTATAACACGAACAGGACTTTTCGAACACGATCTGGTCTAGGAGAACTTCTGAGAGGAGAGAGTTTATGCTTCTTATAGCCTATTGTGAGTCTTTGACCGAGACCATCTTCTGCACTTTCACGTGGGCTCATAGCTGATACGTAGATTCTCTTTGCCGTGAATCGCCAAGCTGGAACAGCTGGTTGGTGGCTTCATGCTCATTGATCAAATCCTGTGTACGCGTCCAGAGTTGAGGATTAGCCCTGCAGTGTCTGCCGCTCTTGAGGCGCACATGTATTGGAGCTGAAACAAGGCTCGAACAGGAAGTTCATCTTGTATCACGGGCTTCGGCTACCAGTAGAAATACTGGCCCGAAGGCTGGACCACAACCACGAACCCTGAGGGCACGAGCATCTGCACGGCCAAGTCTCACCGCCAGAAAGACTTGGGCAAATGTTTGCAGTGGCTACATAAACGCTTTCAGGCATGGAACACGGACGCATCGGCCCTCTTGCTAGTGCTTTTTGGCTGCATTTTTCGCGGAGACTCGAGTTCAGCTGGTCTACTAGCTTCTCTGGCATGATCAAATGGTTCTGAACCGCTCTAGACTTCTACCGAACCCACTTGGCCAATATTTACCAAAGCGTTGTCGGCGCTGTCAACAGCAGCTGAGAGTCAAGATCGTGAGGGGTGCTTGCTATCACATTGGAATGCGAATGCTTGATTGGGTAGGATTGGGCGCGGGCTCTACATTAACGCTTTACTAAATGAAGACAAAGCAGATGTTACGGAGAAAGATGTGTTAAGTACTGTCTTGTCAGCCACCACTTGGCGAGCCACATCGTCGATCGAGCGTTTCCCTCGACTTTCGTAATTCGATAGTACAACTTCTATAGTTGCTAGCTCAACCAATATGACCAGCATGCCTTCAAACAAGACATCGCCAGTTCGATCCGCAATCAAGGACTTTGATGAACACAACACATCTTGTCGAAAAGCTACCAGTCATGGAGGACGCCCAGATCAGTGGTGTATTATGCTTAGCCAGACGTCCTAAGAGATGTCACTGCTGCTGTGCGACGTGTTCAGAGTGGTATCACTTTAAACCGCATAGCAGCACGAGTGTGATGCTGCTATTCCGTCACTTTAACAATGCCTTCAACAACATCAGTGCCAAGGCCTTTGCCGCTCACGGTCCGATGGCTGCCGAGTAGGATAAGTCAGCGTCTTGAGGCCAATCATTTCTCTTGAA
>JAPDRQ010000351.1:0-20143 GCA_030247915.1 Neophaeococcomyces mojaviensis
ACTCAAATATGCTTACTGCTCTAAGCTGAAACAGCCCCAAAAAGTCGCTATGCGGACTTGACGCTCCATTCGGGAGTTCGAACTGTTTCTTAGATATTCCTGGTTTGGATCGTCATTGGGCAGATCAAGGTCGATGGCGATTCGCATAGCGTGCCGCGCGTGATGCCAGCTGCTCATATCGTTCCCGCAACTAGCTTGCCTGAGTGACATCAGATTGAGCGCTTGGATTGTCGTCACGCTAGGGACATCTTCGAAACCGAGTAGTCTCTGAGCCTCGTGAAAGAAGTGATTACCGGCCGTGCTAGGGTCATCCGGATTCTCGCGTGCCTCTGGGAAGTCACTAAACTTAGCACCTATGGCAAGAATAACGTTCACAAGTAAGGGTGAGCAATACCTATGCCTGCCAGAGTCATAGTCAACCAGGAAATGCTCTTTTGACAGACTAGCAAACGTTGGATATTCCCAGCAGAAATAGAGCGCAAGCAAATGCTGCACCAGGAGGTTGTTTGTCGTAACGTTTGTCCATGCAGCCGCCGGATATCGTGGGCCACCCAGATCTTCTTCGCCTAGCAATCGCTCCTGAGTTGCACGGGAAAGAGGAGCCAGACCAGTCATAGCGGGCGGTATACGAACAGCATCCCACGCGGGGTGCTGCGAGAGATCCTCCTGTCGTGTTTCTGAATAACTGACATCTGTGGTCTCATGTTCCTCGTCATGCTGACCTCGCCTTTCGCTTTGCGGGAATGAAGTTCGGCTCGGTAGAGTCTGGGTATGTAACTCGGCATCCGTGAGGGCTGAGTTCTCGTCCGAATACTGTACCGGGTAAGTCAGCTGTTTTCATCCTGAAGTGGTCGATGCTTTGTAGGCTGACCCGACCTTTGATACCGTGTCTTCCACCTCTGATTGCAGGTCGGCGTGAAGAGCCGTACTCGACGCCAGCTGCCGCAATACACTCAACAGACCGTGGTTCATTTCCTCCAGTGCGCGGATTCGATCCTTGCTCTCAGTTAGGCCCCTAACGTCTTTGTCAGCTACTCCGCGCTGAACTTGTTTAACGTCCTGTGTGTGTACTTTTTGTTCTTTTCCCGTTTTCGATCCCCGTATATGCAGGCTGCATCATCTTTCACACACTTTGCGCACCTCGTTTCACCCGAGCACTTCGTCCGCAGGGAACGACATCTGTCGCATGCATGGCTTGTGTGGCGTCTGGGCTCCATCTTCCGAGACGCATCGACGGGATACAACGTTTCGGTCGTCAAGCTGCACATAATCGTAGGCCGGATAGAGTGGGTGGGTTATTAGCACGAGGAATAGTTGCACAGAGGCGACCTTCTGTAACAGTCAGGCCCCGATGCGGAGATGATAAGCCCCCAGGAGCGTATTTTCTCGCATACAGGTTGACGTCAAACTGCATCCGTTGATCCACTCAGGCGGATTTAGACTCTTCACGTGGCAACAGGGTTTCTTTCTTGCCAAGCACGAGATCAGCTCAGTCAGAACCATTTGCCAACCGTTCGATGCTGTCATTGACATTTTATCCTGATGACCTTCAAGCGCTGTAGTCTTATCTAAAGAGGCTTCGCAGGTTTGACTATAATACGGCAAGAATTGATGCTGCATCGAAACTCAAGCGGAAAGAATGTAGTACGACAATGGCACTCTGATGATTCTCGTTATGTGATCTAGAGCTCCGATGTGTGAAAGACGATGGCATCAACGATGATCATCCATTTGACGGCGTTCAGTATTCGGCCGTTATCGAGGATGAGGCCGAGACGAGAATAAAGGACGACGGATTGGCCCCTGATTAGTGCGACCCAGCCAAATATGGTGATCGTCATCGCAGCCCAGAACGCAGTCCACTGGAAATATTCCAGGAGAAAGCCAACAAAGTAGGGGATCACACCCGCGGAGGCGACCACCAGCGAGATGAACAGGAGACCGCGCCATTCGTTGAATCTGGTAGCAATCATTATCAACAGCTCGCACGGTTGTATACTGTCACTGCCGCCGTAGTGACGACAATAATCGAGGTCGCATTCCATCCATCGAAATATTGATCGCCCGTGATGGCAGGCATGATGCCATCGTAGGGTACAACGGACAGGGTGCAGAGGAGCACATGTGTGTAGAGTAGTCACTGAATGCGTTGAGATACCAATGTCGGCAACCGGCGAAGGGAAGCTGCATTGCAAGCTTGCACCCACCGAGAAACCGGACTGACTACTGAGGTCCATAGTTGTGCGGGGAGACACGTGGGCTGAGGTAGCTACATTAGTGCAGCACCCGTGCCTCCGTCCCCCTGCAGCAGTTTAGGCGAGCAAAGGTGTTTCGATGCCGGAAAGAAAGGAGTCAAAGAAGCGACTACCTCCGAGGAAGAAGCCCAAAGGGAACAAGCGACAACAGCCGTAGAGACATCGGCACAGAGGTGATAGAAGTGGTTGCTGCTAGTCTCGCAACTCCAATCTCTCTCGTCCGGTTACCAGTCAACAGCAGTCGTCGCTTTAATGACGTCAGGTGTCTTGGTTCCTTTCAGTCTAGTAGCTATCTGTTCCTTTACCCTGATTTCTTGTACTTCGATGCCCTATCGCAGAAACTGCTGGCGGGCTATGCCGTTTCAAACTGGTAAGAACACACACGCCTGACGAGGTTGGACGATCTCCGTTGGTGCCACAAACAACCGTGGTTTGTCGAGGTGGTTTCAGCCTCACCACAAGCTGCGAGGGACACTTGTCTGTTATTGATGACCACCACCATTACCCGTGTTGCTGTCCATATTCGCACACACCAAACCGTGGGGGGCCAGCGATCAGCGCAAAATATATCGTTCCTGCCATCGTTGCAGCTCACCATAGGATCTCGAGCCGCTTCGTCGTTGCAAACTGCACCAGCAGATGCATGTCAAACAGGTGGTCGCTCACCCCGACACCAATCAGGCTATAAGCTCTTAGCATCGTCCGCTTCGGGCTTCTCACATGCCAGTTCTTCGAGCAATGTTCTCTGACGGCAGTCTCAATGCTTGCTTCTGCGGCTAGAGAAGAAGGTTGGCCAAAGCTTGTCTCTCATCATCCATTCGTCTCGCCCAATGTCTGGCTCCCGCTACTATTACTATCCGCAAGGGACTTCTCAACCGCTTCAAGTTTGTCTCTGGTCTCCTGTAATTCTGCTTGCAAACTTCTAATATAGACAATCGCCCTTTCGACCGTGCTGGCCTTGCTGGGTCCTGGTGCCGCGGCAGGCTTGTATCACCGTTTTCTTCTATAGCACCATTCCTGTCTCTACGAGCTGCGGCTGTGATCGATGCCGGCAGTAAAGACTCGATCTCTTCCAAGGCAAGATTGATTCGACATCTCCTATCTTTTCCGCAAGCGTCCATCCTTGTCACCAAAACTCGGTATTCAGCGGTGGCTATTATGATGACGAAATGGCTAGACCGGAGACCGTTCAGGCCACGAGGTCAAAAACACATGAAACAAGCGCTCCGAGCCCGGACCCCGCATCGGCCTAGTGCTTGGCAAAAGTGCAACCCCACTTGCGGCCAGCACTCATGATGTCTCTGGGACGACTGTGGTGTCCACACAGCTTGCAAAACATGTCCTAATGTCTCGAAAAGTGGTGATGCCAGTCCTGCTATCTTTGCCCCTACCCTTGCCCCTGCCCTTCCCCAAGTCGCGTCCCTGATGATTGATCTTTGTCGAGCCGGCCTCAATAAGACGTTGGGACACTACGCTCCACACTGAAATTGCATTGTCGCTTCACACACATACGAGAACTTTTCAGTTCTCGTCTGACCTATTGGTTGTCGAATTCCTCCACGACACGCAGATTCGAAACAGTGAAAGAGCTGCTGCCCAGACCTGTCGAACGTTCAGTCGGGAGAGCAGCGCCAAAAGAGGCATCTACCGATCAAGACCCAAACGCAGTGGCGGGCTGCGAACGAGCTGCGGATAAGAATCATGAAGAAAGAGATTGGCTGGGCGCAACACTAGAATGTAGTGATGGTGTCGCAGACACTGCGCAGATAGATGTTGATCTTGACTGCGGAAAATAATTTTCGACACTTGCGGCGTAGTCGAGCACATCTTGAAGTGACCCAGCTTCGCTAAGCACCTCGTTGTAGGCATCATTTTCCGACAGTTCGTGTCTGTACCTCTCCAAGGCTCGATTCCAGAGCGGGCTCGTGTCCAGCTTCGTCGACCTGACATAGTTAGAGGTTGACCTCAGATCTTGCGGGGATCAGCAGCTGTTACACTCACCTTAGCTTCTCGGCCGTCATCCTGCCAGCATAATGCTAAATGCCTTTTGAATGCCTTAGTCGGAGGGTAAGCAGTAGGGTGACAATCATGAGGATCTCGATGTGAAGGATTAAGGATTCTGTCGACGTGGCTGCTAAACCAAATATATTATTACTAACAGCTTAATTCATCCTAATCTACGATTGGGAGTACGAGATAGGACTCGTGGAATGGCCCCGTATGTATGTAATGCTTTCCCTGGTTCACCGTCCTCCCGTGAAATTGGACGACATCAGGCGTCGAATGGCGGAAACAGTCAGTCGAATACGGAAGCTTTAACATAGTGTCGGACGGGTATGCAAGTCGTCAATGTGCGGTAAGGCAAAACCAACCCCGACAAACTACGGTTGTTCGTGGCATCGACGGAGTTCGTGCAGCCTCGTCAGGCACGTGAGTTCTTACCTGTTTCAAACGGTATAGCTCGCTTGTAGTATCGACGATAGGGCATATGAAGGTACAAGAAGTCAGAGCATAGGAAACAAATAGCTATTCGATTAGTTGCAGCTGTAAAGCACTATTTGTCTTATCGATACAACAAGTATCTATCCAGAAGTATAGTAAGCCGTCGCGCGCGGCCTGCTCTCCACAGAACTCAAGCTTTTTGTAGCCAGCTTTGGTCTTGGCAGTGCCATTCTCAATGTCCTTGTACGTGACTTCATCTGGCCCCCATCTGTGCGACAAATTGGCATACTCGGATGGAATATTCTGGGGATCAAATTTCGTAAGGCTGAAGGCATAGGTGGTTATAAGCCAGCCAGATTTTCGCGTTTCAAAAGACGCATGATGCAGGTACGTCGAACGAGTCACCAAGAGAACTCAGAAGTCATCGACATCAAGATGGTGTTGTGTCAGATGGACTACTAAACTGCCAATCTCAACGCACGTGAGTGAATTGAAGTGGGAAAGCTGAAGGACGCTTTAGGCTTAGTGAAAGTGCTGCCTGGATGCCGTGCAGCTCAAAAGTCAGGAGTTCCAGAACGGTCTGTGGATGTGGCCCAGATTTGCTGCCACCTTGTCCACATCCCGCCATTTTAGAGGCCGGAACTTATGCGACCTACCGTCGGGCTTGCCAACCAAATGTTGTAGCGGCGCGTATCAGCAAGATTAAAGTCTTCGCTAACCAATGTCTCCCTAACCCAGCTCGGTGGCAGCATGCGCAAAGCTACGACACGCCTCTCGCTAGAACACTGACGGCTTCACAGATTGGCCAAGTTGTTGGGTGCAGGAAGCGCAGTATCTAACACCATCGCGCGAATCTGCGGTGTTTTGGTCGCACTACTGCCCCTCGCAATCGTAGTGGCCGTAATTTAATCATCACATCAGCGATGCTTGATGCGCTACTTGAGCATCTAGGGGAGAAACCTGACCAAGAATTGGATGATATGATATTTGTTTCTACACGGCGAGTTTGACCAGCTCACATCGCGATCAATGATCAGTAGAGCACTGTCCGGCGCTGGCTGGTCTCGGCAAACCACACGACGTATTGCTAATGGCAAGTTTCAATATCATCCGACAACTACGGCGCAAGAGCCATGACTATGCGTGGTCTCGCCTCTCGGTGTAATCCGAAAAGTGGTCCGCAAGTGGATAATAAGAATTGGTCGTTCCACCAATTGCGATCGATACCTACGTCTCCGTGGTATGTCCAGCTGCGAACCACAGAAAATCATGGTACAACCGCAGCTCCGTCCAGTCACTGAAACGTGGTAAGGCAAAAGCAGAAACAGTGGTATCGTGGGAATGTTCTGCCGCGCATTCAATACCCAGTTGGGCGAGGCTGCGAGTGTTCGTGGTTGTGCCGTGTTGACTTATATGTATGCTTCGTGGGCTGATTCTCCTGCCAGGGTATTGCACTACGGCCTCATCGTCGTCGAGTATCTCCGGATTCGCCGGACTACCTTCTTCTCATGTCTCCCGTCAAATTCTATGCACTCGCCGTCGTCAGCATTGTCGCGATTTTGCTCTGCTCTCACCTGTTCACCAAATACCAACGCCTGTTTCAATATACCAACTGTTGGCTCACCAAGCATCTTTGCCGGACGCACTCGATCTTGGAAACAAAATGGCTGGGGTCGTGGACCTGGTGGTCGATTCTTGTGCAGTCGATCTTGATCGGTGCAAACTTCTTGGTGACCTTTTTCCGCTTCACGAACATCCAAACGGCGGCAGGGCGGGCTGGTGAGGTCGCAATGGTCAACATGGCGGTGTTCTACCTTGGACCTCATCTGTCGTATCAAGCAGATTGTCTTCACCTATCTCTTTCCAGGATCAAATCGATCCATCGCGGGATCACGTGGTCCTTTGTCATCATGACGACTTTTCATGTCACGGCACTCAAGCCCACCCAACCCGTGTTTACATCTGGACTGTCCAAACCACTCTACGGAGTCATCGTGTGTTGCTCGTACGTTCAGTTGCTGGGAGGGTGACGCTGATGTTTTGCAGGCTGCGCTGGCTCTTGCGACCATTCTCGTCTCGTGCGTGCGACCTCTTCGACGACCTTCATACGAGCTCTTCCTCAGAATCCACCAACTGTTGGGCGTATGCACGCTGTACGCGGATTGGAGCCACGTCCGGGGCAGCACGATCTTTGCTCAATATTGCTCAATATTGCTCAACTGGCATCGTCGGATGCTTTGCACTTGGCGGGATTGGACAAATCTTCTATATCTTGTGGCGTAACAGGTCGTTCTATCGCGGTTTTCCTCGAGCTCGCATCATCCGCGTTGAGCAAGCTGTCTGTCTGGTCGTTTATACCCCGACACCACTGACTATTCGTCCAGGACAGTACATCAACGTTTGCCTGCCAGGAGTGAGTTTCTGGTCGCTGTTGCAAAGCCACCCGTTTTATGTCAGTTTCGCACAACACCATGGGCTCGGGACGAAGCTGGAACTGATGATCCAACCACGTCGGGGATGGACGCCGAAGCTTCTGATGCGAGCTCAAGCTCAAGATCTTGCTGAGGAAGAAGCTTTGTCATCGGAATCGTATATCAGCCTCTTCAGTGGACCGCACGGCCAGTCTGTTCGTGTGGAGGATTATGGTGTAGTGGTTTTGATTGCTTCCGAATGGGGCTTGATGGCACAAATGCCGTATTTGCAGGCTCTGGTTCAAGGGTTTCACAATGGCACCGTCAAAGCGCAACGAGTCCATCTGGTCTGGCAGCTCAAGAGCATCAGTGTGTAATGCCTAAAAAGCCAGAAACACCCAATTGCTAACAGCAGTAGCGGATGGCGTAGCGGCCCGTGATCTTCTCAATCGCGCTTTGCTTGGAGACACAGTCGACAACGGCTATGTGAATTACAAACCGTAAATTATGATGGTGGGAATACTGATGGAGACAGATCCTCAACATTTCAATCTACCATCTTCACGATCGAATCGGGCCCGAAGAGTACCGTCTCGGTCGACGGATGACATTCTATGAGAGTGCCGCGAACTGGGAAAGCCTGATCAACAATGAGGTGGCATGGCGGTCAAGCACGTCAAAGGATCACATTCAACCACTCACAGCCCAGGACGTGGCAGACTTGAGTCACTCTGCATTTTTTGCTGAGCGTCGTCGTATGATTGTTATGGGTGAGTCCCCTCAGTGCGATCGTGTTTGTGGGTAGCAGACAGCTGATCTGTAGCTGCGCCCACCTAGTCTCTGCAGGAGAACAGATACGCCGCCAAGTCCGGGACGCTTGCCACCAACATCTGTCACCACAGATGCAGGTGGTCGAACTTGATTACCAGCCTGACTACAGAATTTTAGAAGAAATGGTTGATGAACATGCACTTGGTGGCGCTGTTGTCTTTGTAGGATCCATTCCCACTTGCACCAAGCAAGAATTTCCTTGGGTTGGCATGGTCATGTATTAGCTGCCTCGTCCCACTTGATTTTCTTTAGATAGTGCTAAAATGGACTTTTCAAATTTCAAGACGCACCTTCACTGCTGCTCGTGTTGTGCTGGTCAGTCGACAGTCGATCCACCTGTGAACATTATGACTTGCAGGAAGTGATAGCCTACGCACTTCGTTACATGGTACACAAAAAGAGCACTAAATTTCCAGCTACTAGAGCCGGCCCTAAATGATCTCAAAGACAAAACCCTGCGAACTTTGCCTTAATACGCCAAGCATCTCGAAAAGAATTTCACAAACAGCAGAAAAATACAGCGCACCGCATGTGATGCAGCGAGCAGCAGAATTGTGCTATTCTAAATATGCCTCGACTTGAACGTCGTGACTTTTTTTCGCAAGTCAATCAAACACGCTTGCCAACCAAAATCTTGACCGGAGATCCATGTTCCTATTGCCACCACCTGATATCGATCCCAGAAGACACATCTATCCTTCTCGAACTAAGATTGATCGGGGCTGGTTTGGAAGTTCAACGAGTCGCAGCTGCTTAGATGCGTCCTTAGAGCAAGCACTGCGGACATCATTCCGAATCAGGTGATTGGCGGAGACTGTGAACACGCTCGTACAGAGCAGACCATTAGCTATTTGACCTTCGTAGAATGCGCGTGTGATGAAACCCTACCCAAAACAACCACCCCACCTCGACTGAATGCTGCTGTATCGGAACCAGACTCCATTTCACATCGTAGTGTCTCGCTGGAATGCCTTTTCCGCTATTTTCTAATGCGAGTACTCCTTGCTCCAATGAAAATGTGTTTGAAGCGTAGTGTTTGGATCTCTTGTGGTCATTCAAGCCCACAAAGTATCTTTTGAAGTAGGCTGTAGCGGAAGCAATCATAGCAGTCTCCTTGCTCGCTTGCTTTCTAATCAAAGTCAATGCCCTCCTAGATGGCTGCTCCCATCCGATGTACTTCTCTCTCGGGATGTTACCATTCTCTCCTCTCTGATTTCAACGCAGCTGATCCAGCACAATCAAGCTGCCTTCCAATCCGAGTCATCATACATGATCCTTACCAGGTACTCCTCGTACTTGGCACAACGATCGCCAGTCACCTGTCATCCTCCTGCTTTCCTTGGTAAAGAGTTTGAGCTCTCACTTGTGCGCGGCATCGTCTAAGGTTCAACCTTCCCGGTCTCAGTATCTGGTACATCCGACTGCCATTCCTCAAGCGGATCACGATCCGGCATCCCGACATTCTTCGGGATCTCCCCTTTCATCATGGTTTCCAGAAAATTTTTGCCCCATTTGGCACTATTCGGATATTGGTTAGCATGATTCAATGCATCGCGCGTTGTGAAGTGGATGCAAATGTTTCACGTGTTCCGGTGCTGTCGAAGGGACCGCAGAACTCACCTCGTCCAAGTATCCACGACCTTCATGATCTCCTTGTACCTCTTCTCCCTTTCTTCCTCACCCATATTCAACGCCTGATTTATCCTTTCTGCAAATCTCGGCGTATCCCAAGGATTGAAGACGACCATAGATGATGTTGGCAACGTCCTCATTGCTCCGACATAGTTAGACATCATCAGGACACCCTTCTTCTTTTCCTGGCAAGCCGCAAATTCATAGCTCACAAGATTCAGTCCATCCCGCACGGAAGAGATGACGCATACATCTGCCGCCGCGTATAGGGCAGAAAGTAGCTCCGGCTTTATCGACCGGTAAAGGTAATGAACCGGTGTATACTTGAAAGTGGCTAGTAACCTCGAGAGTTAGTGTACACTGGCACGGAATGAATCCAGCATGGAATACAACGTACCGTGTCTGCCGTTGACACGTCCCACAAGTTGTTCGACTTCCTCCCGGAGCACTCGATACGCGTCCACATCGGCTCTGGTGGGGATCGCTAATTGTATCAAAACCACTTTGCCCACCCACTCAGGATGTTCGGTCAGAAATCGGTCGAACGCCAGAAGCTTTTGTGGAATACCCTTGATATAATCGAGCCGATCGACGCCGAGAAGAATTTTTTGGCCTTTGAATTGTTGTTGGATGCTAGCGAGTTCTGTCTGCGCTGTTTCCGTTTCCAATTTCTCCCTCCACTCGTCTGATTCGATGCCAAGAGGGAAGTCGTGTACAAGCACTCTCTGACCGGCCCAATGTAGATCGACCGGTGATCTGGCGACGCCTGGGAGGACGATGCGTGCACTATCCAGAAAGTCCTTTGCGTACTGATTCGTGTGAAATCCAACCACATCACACAGAAGCAGGCTCTTGCAGATCTCCTCTCGGAATGGCAGGATAGTGAAGTAGTCCTCGGTGGGGAAGGGGGTGTGCAAGAAGAATCCAATTTTGAGGTTCTTCTTCTTCTTCAGTCGGTCACGCAAAATTCCGGGGAGAAGTAGTAGATGGTAGTCGTGCACCCAGATCATGTCACTGTCCTCAGCGTGGGGAAGAATATTGTCCGCAAAGATCTCGTTGACTTCCTGATAAGCCTTTGACCAGTCTGTTTCCAAGCCGGCTTTCTCCGGCATACGGTGTAACAGAGGCCATAAGATGGAGTCTGTACTCTGTGTTAGACACATACCCTCATGAGGATACCAAGAAGATGGGAAAAGGCAAATTACGTACTCGAGAAACCGTTGTAATGCTTCTCAGCAAGGTCTTTCGACAGGAAAATGGGCACGGCATTGAAGTTGTCTGCCAGATGCAGCCGCACTTTGTCCTTGTCATTGCGGTGGATGTCAATGCCAGGCCAACCGAACCATTTGAAGTCGACGACTTTGGCAAGTCCTTTCATTCCGGCAACAAGGCCGCCAGAAGAAATGCTGTATTCGAACTCGCCATCATCTTTGGGCTTTATTGTCATGGGCAGCCGGTTGGCCACGACGAGAACACGCCCTTCGAAGTCTGGGTCGATGCTATCCATTGTGTCGAAGCTTTTCGGGTTATTCTTTCAAATCTTTATTGTATAGACTGCTGGCAGGACTGTGCACAAGGTTGGAGCTTGAAAGAGACTTTGGAGTCACATGGAGTGGATGTAGACTGTGCATGGCGACGGGCTTTAGTCTGATAATCGGAAATACAGATGAGACCAACTACGATGTGACGTTTTTGGGTCTCTTGCATATGCGAGAGAGCCGAGAGCGACTAGAGCGACTAGAGACGACAGGGATATGGCATTGGTGGCCGAGCAACAGAGCTGCGCACGTTGCGCGGGTATCATTTTAGGGCGAAAATGTGCTTTTTCAACAGTCCGCAGTGTCCCTGACTCAATAACCACTGTAGCGCCTTCGGTGTATCATTTCCGCCGTCGGAAGCCTGCTGCTCCGGTTTCCATGTACTGTCTCAATCGTGAAGCACCGTCTGAGATCGTTGACGCTCGCCAACGTGTCAGGATCATCCTCACCCACCATCTTCTTTCGCCCAACCAGTGCTTGTCGATACAGCTCCTCTGCCTCCTTATGCAGATACTTGTTTCATCACAGCGAACGAGCAAAAGAATTTGGCGTCAGAAAACGCAAGAAAATGAAATGCGTTTTGGTGGCGAGGACTAACAAGGGTTACTCTCATTGCGAGACTGAAGAATTCAACCCAGGAAAGTTAAAATATTCGAAAAGCAAAACTCGGCGTAGTGCATGGCAGAAGTCAGAAGCCGAGAACACACTGCGGAAGAATCATGACGTGGGATGACCTCAGAGTGCATACATATGCAAAAACGGCGTCGATTGATGCATAAGAGAACCGAGAGGATGAGACTAGACCTGCAGCAAAAGTGGAAGACTTGTGAATTTTATGTCGCTCGATCCTCAGTTCCCAGCGATCTCCACTGCACTTGTGGATCTGAAGGCCTCGCCCTAGTGCTTGTCGGCTAGGTGCCTTTAGCCACCCGATGCCCACTGATCTTAACGCAAATGAACCACCCCATTTTCTGCTCTCGACCTTCGTGCACAGTCATGAAAAGTCACTCGAGCTCAGACTCTAGCGACGGCATGAGTATTCCTCCTCAAGCTTCGCAACATTCGCTTGCCTCTTCATCCTCATCATCAGCCGCATCCCCCGCGCCAACTTTATCAACATCGAGAGCTCGCCGACGAGGCCCAAGAACGTTAGTGGCATGCGAGGCTTGCAAGAAGCGAAAGACAAAGGTCAGCTTACCCGCAATCGCTTTTTGTCAACCAAATGCTAATGCTTAATGCAGTGTTCTGGGCGGCCTGTTCCTTGTGAAGCATGTCACAAGCTAGACACATTTTGCCATTTCAATTCAAGGCTTGATGCTCGCAGAAAGGCGGCATACAAACCAATCGCTCTCCACGAGCGAAGAGAGTTTATTTTCAGCGGAATTTTGAAGGTTCTCAAGCACAATGACTCCAAGGATGTCAACCATCTTATAGATATGATTCGAAGCGATGCCCTGCCACAGGAGATCGCTGCTTGCTTAAGTCAGAACTTGCACCAGTTACAAGACAGAGGTCTTATCTCTTCGCTCGAGGTGGACGAAATGGATCTTGTCTCGTTAGGCCTTCAAGGTTTGTTTAGTCATAGAGGCAAAAGAGCTACTTTGATCTCGAAAGATCAAACGAATTACAATGGCACCACGTCGAAGATTTATGCAGCGAATTGTCGAGACGCTCTGAGCGATCATCTGGATAGCAGTGCAAGCGACGACTTGAGCAGCGTCAATCAAGATTTTTATTCCGTCATCAAGGATGCCAGCCTAGCTAGCCCAGTGACTACAGAGACTTCTGGTTCACTATGCTCTGAGGAGAGTTACGCTACAGTTCCGTCAGGCTACAAGCGACCAATGTCAAATGGAGGAGGACCGAATAATTCGGCCGCAAGTGGACCCCTCAGCGTACGAAGCAAGAGGCCCAGAGGAAATTATTATAATCCGCCAACACTCAAATGGAACCTTGGCAACAAGACTCATCGTCAGTCCCTGGAACGTTCCAAAGCTCAGCGTACGCCCTCAATTCGCTCATCGGCGTTCGAAGGAAGCGAAAACCCGCAAGGCCCGACGTACAATCCTATGTCTCCAACCGACCGTTTGTACGTGACATTCGGTGAAAACAGTCGCGGCGGTCTTGACGAACGCATGACGAGGGATCATTTGGAAAGTCACAAGCCGATGAACAGGACGCCCGTCTCCACAGAAAATGCCCCGCCGATCGAATGGCATGCCCAACAGTGGGCTTACGAGGTCAGTAAAATCCATTCGACCACGTTTTGAAATGCTGACATGGCCAATGAAGACAGAAAATCCGCTTTTTCGGCCATATGCTTTCAACCACGAGGTCAATAACCTTGGGTTGAACGTAGCTCCACATCCTGCCTTCTACGAGACTATCTTTACAGACCACATTTTTTCATAATGAGCACGCTTTATGAAGCGTCAACGATCTCAGACGGTGCTTCACGATTGAGACAGTACATGGAAACCGGAGCAGCAGGCTTCCGACGGCGGAAATGATACACCGAAGGCGCTACAGTGGTTATTGAGTCAGGGACACTGCGGACTACGTCTGTACCAGGCGACGAACCACCCTCGCTCCTTGACCGAAAGCTTGAGGGACAAAATCCTGAACATGCTGTCATCAATTTTCGTCACGTGATGGGCGCAGGGCCTGTCCCGAGTCAGGCCTAAATTTAGAGTTTGTAGAGATGCCGACCATGCTAAATCGTGGTTCTGTGCCACACTAAATCGAGGCTGATATGTCTACACTACGTCAAACTGTGGTATGGATGGCAAGAGATTTTGATTGCTTCAAGTAAAGACTGGTAACGTCACGTGCGCACTATCCACAAGCAGAAGGCGAACATTACGGCGTTAACCCGCAAGCACCCGAACAGCTCTCATGACGCCACTCGACGCGCATCGCACCCGATTCCACAGTCCTCCAGAAAATATGGTAACCTGTTGTAACAAGCAACCCTCAATCAAAGGCCACTCGTACACGACGAGCGTGTCTTGGCAAGCGTAGCGAGACGTCGTTCTCGTCGTACGCTTTTGCGATTGCGGGATCCGCGAGGCCGTCCTCTAGACGACCGCCAGACGGCCTTCTGCTTGCTGAGCTCGCTTGTGGCTGGTGCGGTTACTATATCTTCATCAAGTACGTCTACAACTGGTACATCCTTCCATGCGTCCGGCACGGGGGGAACAATGATTGCTATGCTCGGCAGCTTTCGAGTAGAGGCCTCTTCAGCATGACCCAATGTCAAGGTCATTTCAAAGTTCCTACACATATCCTCTCGCCCTGTGCTGTTGGCTTCTCCATTTAGGCTTTCCAGTACCGATGTAGGTCCATCGTGGTCGTTGTGGTCGCTATCTGCTAAATCAGGCTCTGAACAGCTAGTCTCTTGCTCGGCGAAATCCGTCTCTTCATTGGCATCTTGGGAATGTGATGGCCCTACTTTATCCTCTAAACCTTCCTTTCGCTGCGTTTTACTAGAAACGCTGTGGCTGACTTTAGTGCTGTTCTCTGCATATTGATGGGCATCGATATGGACAAATGAGATGGCCTTAGGCACGTTGACAATGGAACCGGAATCAGCGCGGTTAAGAGCTTTTCCTCTCTCTTTGCTCTCAAAACGAATATCGTGGACGTCTGCTAGGTGATTAAGAAACTCTGCCCTGTCTGCCTTCGCAGGGTTTTCCTGGCATCGTGGATGAGGGCATACCGGTAGTTTCTGACGAAGCACGTGGTCCTGGAGATGGCGCTTCCACGTCGTGGGGTTGATGTACTGGTGGAAATCCCCATCACCTAGGCACGCTGGACACAATGCTGGCCGTACCACATTGTGACGAAATACTGCCATGGAACATTTGAGGGGTGGATTCTGTGCGTGTATCTCAATATGCTTCTGCCATGATCTCTGATCATCATACCACTGAAAGCACAAGAAGCAGAACTCGGTAAAGCCACCAGCATGACCAACCGATCGCTTTCGACATCGATACAAGTGCGACCACCACGAAGGTTCTTTGCCTTTCGCACACTCCATTCCACACGTACTACATGCCAAGTGGGAAGGATTAAGGCCATGGCAATAAGTCTTCGGTGTATCCATCCGGCACAAGGCAATCAAATCTTTCATCACAGCGCGGCCGACATCGTCACGAAGACTGCCCTCGCGAAACAGGTTGGTGGCTAGTCGATCCCGTTCGGGCATGAGTTTCCGAGTTTGACAAAAGTCCGATTCATACGTTAGGTCGTCCAGTTGTGGTCCAACAGTATTCTGCTCCTGAAGTAGCAGATCTCGCTGGCGCCGTTGTCGGTCATACACCCTCTGCCGCTTCTTGTGGTCGACGATACACGACTCACGGTCGGTATCCACGTCGTCATTTGGGGTCTCCCTCACAGCGATGCGTACCGCCTCCTTCAGCTTCGGCTGATGGAAAGGATTGCGCCGCCAGCCATAGCTTCGTCGCAGGCCATGAAGCTCTGTGTTGCTTGCTGGAAGATGGAAATACGACGCTTGTCCGTCGACGAGTGGCATAGATGTTTGATAGGATCGACGGTATGTGTCAGCGTTAATATGGGCGGCAAAGCGCATGCGCTCATTGCAAGAGTAACCGTAGTTGTCCACCTGTAGAAGGACTTCTCGTCGGGCCGCGTGGAGGTTTACGTTATCTGGAAAACCGGCACGATGGCCCAAGCTGACCAGCGCTGTTGACGTCAAAGAGGTTGAAGAGCGATCACGGTCAAGCTGTCCACTGCGTGAGCTACGAGGAAAGACGGGCCAATGGCGTTTTTCGGGGTTCCACTCGATGATCACATGCTTTTGCTTCCGGGGTCGTGGAATAGCACAGATGTCATCCCACGAGTGATAGTCACGCAGGGCGTCATCAGCGAGAGCCGCCGCCACGAAGAATGCAATGCTGTTGCAGTAAAACGGGAGACCGACGAGCTCGTACAGCATGTGCTGCGGTTGCTCGCTCACCCAGTGCTGCAAACCCTTCGCATTGGTGCGCTGGAAGTCGATAATGAGTTGCGGTTGATCAGCCGTGTCCAACCAGACCAAGGCTAAGCTGATGTCGGCATACCTCCAGTTTTGCTCGTATTCGGCACGACGAGCAGATGTGTTACAGTGCAGCAACAGGAGAAGGTGTAGCCCCACCCGATATCGTTCATGGTCGAAGTCATGCCAATCATTCTGCCATAACTGTATAACACATTCCAGAAAATCGTCTCGAGTCAGGTTACGTTTAGGACGTCTCACGCGAGCCAGGTTAGGCGCCTCCTTTCCTCCACGATGGATCAGATTTTCGATAGTCTTTTGGAGAGTTTTAGGAAAGGTCGTAGAGTGCCAACGACCTAAAGCTCCCATGAATTCTTTCCACAGTGTGTACGCAGAGGTGTCCGTCATTAAGCCGCTAGGATCAATGCGACCAATACGACCTTTACAGAAAAAGTTAAGGAAGTCCTTGGCTGTCTTTACGTTCGTGGGATCTTTGGAGCCTTTATAATCCGATAGGAATAGACTCCATTCACGAAGCATAACGAGGTAGGCGCGCTCAGTCTTTGGTGCGAGCGGCTCCAGTACAATGTCCATGGTGGTAGTCTCGATGGCCTTTTCATAACCCCGTTCTCGTCGTATTTGATCTCGCTTTAGCTCCCGAGCGGTCTTCTCGCATGGTGTGGGTATCCTGGTGCTATTAGACGGCAGAGAGCTTGCTTCAAGGCTCACGCCGATTGTGCTTTCCATGCTGGGGTGGTCGTCCATTTTGACCCTTAGAGGTTGCCACAGGTAGTTATTTTAGCAGTGTAAGAAGGATGAGAGATGAGAGAAGCGAGAAGGAATGGATGAGTAGGACGGGGAAAGGGCTTTATGTACAGGCACAGCCGTGAAACAGCATTCCACAAATAACGGTGGGATCTAATGATTGGTGTACAAACCCACTGTAGACTACATGGTCAACTCGTGGCTGGTGCGTGGGTCAAGAGTGGGTTGAGGTCAAGCGAGGTGAGCAGAAGGAGACAAAAAAGGGTGAGCGGACAGAGAAGCGAGGGTGAGCTAGAGGTGAGCAGAGCAGCATGAGCTACAGTCTCTTTAAGCTGCTCACCCGTAAGAATCTGAGTGATACTACCCCAAAAGGGACGACGAGCGATATATTTTATGCTTTTATAAATTAATAACGTTCGATAGGATTGCTCGATCGGATTATCTTCGATAAATATTATATAGTATTAGATTCAATGGATAGATTTCGGTTAAAAGTATTAGCGATAGAAAGATTAAGTTAATATTAAACACAGCTAATATATTTAACGGCCATATTAAAACCCGCTAATGAGGAGACATAGTTTCGTATTATAGGTTTACCTAAGAAGTATTGGTGATGGAATTCAGCTTGAGTTCCATCACGTGCACTAACAAACTTAGGGTTAATTCCTGCAGAGTTCCTTCACGTTGAGTTCTCAACAACCACGGCCATTCATGAGCTGAAATTTAGGTTACAGACTCTGACTAATGATTCTAGCTCGATTCCCAAAAGATACGATGCCATCTTATCAGGTAAGTGAGTAACAAGATGACCGAAAATTGGTGTGGTGGTTAGGGTAAACTTAGGGTAATCTTAGGGTTAACTCGATTAGGGTTGAAATGGCTTCGAGGGTTAAGCTTAGATTGACTTCGAGCCTGAACTCGTCGATCAAAAGGGGTAGATCTTGGCGGGAAGATTACACCACCAAGGTTGATGTCGTGCATGTACACAGATGCATTAGATAGCTATACAACCGCGTCACACGTAGTTAATACGCGTAGTATCAAGACACCAACTCGTACAGCGTTATATTTTCATTCTTGAGTTGTCATTCCATAGCTATTCAGGATGGTTAATAACGTACAATGTCCCTCCGGACTGTTCTATCTGACCGAATACCGGATACTACTGTGTCTCCACTGCAAAGCGGCAGTTCGCCCGGGAAAGGCGATAGAAGCTCACTGGCGTAATGTCCATCAGTGGACGGGCCATCATCTTCAGGAAGTCCTAGCATACGCCGCGACCCTGACATTACAAGACCCCCATACGATCCGTATGCCGGCCCAGTGTGCCCTGATTCCCCAACTACCCACATTTCCCGGCTATAGCTGTAGTGGCTGTAATTACTTAACGCGGAGTCGTAAGTGTCGAGAACGGCACGATCGAGAACAGTCCCATCCAGAGAGTGAGGCTGGGTGGATTCAGGTTCGGTTACAGACATTCTCTCATGGTCGGTTTGCTAAGTACTGGACTATCCCAGATGAAGACGAGGACGAACAGGAGGAGGAGGATACGGATCATGTCACATCTACGGGTGCTTCGCTCAGCGGCAACGAGGAATGGGCGCAAATGGTGGCTCGTCAGAAGCAACGAGACGAAGAACGACGACAGAAACATCTTACGGAGGTTGACAACCCCGAGGACTTAGGCAAGGTATCGACATGGGTGCAAGAGATGGGCTGGGCGGCCCACTTTCACGGTAAAAACCCATTGTTGATTCACGACGCTAGTGTGCTGCCTACCGTGAAAAGGCGCCGAGGGGGCGGTTCTCGTCGATCCCACTGCGCCGATGAGTCTCCAGAGTGGCAGGAGCAGCTGATAGCGGCGGTGGAGAGTGTTGAACGCGTGATTGTGAAGTGCTGTGGGCGTCTGACTCGGGTACCGCATGAGACATTGCGCTGGCTTAATGGGATCGACCCCATTAAAGCACCACTGATGCCGTTTAAGGTGAAGAGCTCCAGCAAGTCCATGCTCGACTATCGCGGCCATGTCAAGCGGTATCTTGTATACTGTCTCCGAACGGGTCGGCTGCCATGTGAGGAAGCCCAGACGACGCATGGCATCGAATTTACTCCGGAGCAGCGCCGATTACTGGATCACGTCGGCATCGCGGCGGCTGAGGTTGTTTCTGCCGTCCGGCTGGCCCGCGGAGAGGTTGAGAGGGATGAGGAGGAACACCAGGAGCGATGTCGCGTACTCGATCGGGCCGTCTTCGAGTTTTGGATCGCGTCGTGGAAGCAGCATGTGGCATTTCGAGTCCATGTCAACCCACTCTTGCACTTCGCGGCCGTCTTGGGCATCCGTGAGCTTGGAGGCTGGGTCGACGCATCATCGTTCACCAGTATGCTTGCCGGCTTGCTGTGGTGTGGGCGAGTGGCCATGTTGGAGCACATCTTCGAGACGCTGCCAGACGACCCGACCGAGCTCACGACGAGTCACATGGAACACTTCTTCGACCAATATCGTCGATGGCTGGTAGATGGCACGCACACGCCGTTCAGCACGATTGTACGATGGATGGCATATGGCAAGGGGTATCGCGAGAAGACGGGAGGGCAAGCCAAGGTGACATGGGACCAGGATGGACTGGGGCTGCGATATCTCGGTCAGCCCATTGCTTTGAAGGACTTTGGGCAGGCCATTCAGGCCGGTCTCGACGAAGCGACCCGGTTCTTAGATCAGTTACTCTTCGAGCCATGGGCAACAGCAGCGAAGCGTATTGATATACGGCGCATTCAAGATTCGCTAGTATATCAAGGACCAGATCACTCATTCACTATGAATCGGCGGAATCGATGGCTACGCCCGGGTTGGGAGTTTTTGGCGGAGCGTGCTCGGGCCACGCGTGGGTGGTGGTCTCCCCAGACCGGGTGGAATCGAGTGAAGGTGCAGACATATCTCCGATGGGTGAAGGGATTCCAGGCGATTCAACCCGTCAACAACCACTTATGGTCAGGGCAGCCCGGGCGAGGACCCGAAGTGATGGAAATGCTCTACTGTGATGTCCAACAGGTCAGTGGGAACGTTAAGGTGGTCGATGGGCAGGTCGTCTTTATTACCGATCGTGATAAGAGTCGAGCCATCCGCGGATTGGGGCGTAAAGTAGCTCGATGGCTTCCCGAGAGCGAGAGCCAGAAGATGATTGCGTACATCGCGTGGGTGATCCCATTCGAGCAACATCTCTCGGCGGAGATGGGTCTGGCTGGGGTCGATGATTCGCTGATCCCATA
>JAPDRQ010000352.1:0-19995 GCA_030247915.1 Neophaeococcomyces mojaviensis
ACGGCTTTGACTCAGGACTGCCCCCGTGCGCCTGCCCCTGCCCAACACGTGATGAAATTGTAGCCGACATCGCATTTCTTCATACCACCAAAATTGTATGGGCCATGGAAATGTGCAGTCTCTCATGATTTCTATCTAATAATCAGTATTGGCTACGGGCCGCCCTTGGGCTATTACTCATTTCTGAGTCACGTGATATCCAGTGGCCCAGAATAATGGTCATCTCTCAGTAATTTGTACTGCAACAGCCCAAGATCATGGACTGTAGGAAGTGAAGGGTTCACAACCTATATATATACATGACCGAAATATTGATACTAAATGCGCACAATCCAGCAACCAACATATCGACCCTAGGTCGTCGTGGCCAAGTGGTTTGTGCGCTCGACAGCACGTTATATCCTTACCTGGTCAACAAGGTCCTCGCGCTGTCGTAGTACTGCCTCTTAACTAGAGACTGCATACCGAATAGCTCTTATTCTTAGGGACCTGACCCCCCCCTAAAGAATAAGAGCGAAAGGGACTGTGGTCTCGGTTTAAGAGGCTCTAGTACATCTATAAGAGATAACCTTCACTCCTTTTTTTTTTTTTTTTGGCTAAGTATTGCTAAGTACTTGGGTTCAAACTACGACTTCGAATCCTACGATTTTACTCTTATTTTTAAATATTTTAATAGTTATTATCGTATGCGCTTAATCTCTTAACTATCGTTCGTTAGTAAGGTATTATAGTAGCCTATACCCTTTTTCTTACGTACTATACGCCCTTCTTTAATCGCTGGTAGTATTATTAACGATAGAGGGCCTATAAAGGAAGGCTCTAGTAGCGAAGAAAGTATTAAATTAGCATTACGGATAGGTAGGGTAGGAAATAGTATAGAAGGGCGTATAGTAATCGTACTACCCTGGGATAGCTCGCCTTAAATTAATATCTTATCGTTATCGTCGTAATCTCTAGCCTCTAATATCGCCTAATCGTAGATTTTTTATTTTATTTATCTTTATTATCGCTAGGCCTAAAGCTCTTCTTACTTACGCGATATCTCAATCTTCTTTTAAAAGCGCTATATATTATTAGAAAGGCGATAGGGCGAGCCGTAAGCCTAAGCTACTATTAATCGTACTCTAAAAGGGCGCTAAGTTTAACCGCGATCTTACTTTTAAACTTAAACTATAGGTCGCTCGGTAGCTATTCGTATACACTTATTAGTATATAGAATTACGCCTACGTACTGATCTTCTATAGGCTAGTTTATAACGGTGTTTCGATATCTATATACTTTATAGGCTTCTAACCTTTCTTAGGCGAGATATAACTATTAATTTACTAATACGAATAAATTAGCGATCGTTTAATAGCTTTATTCTGATAGTATACTACCTATAAGTTATAAACGTAAGGAAGTCGATACTATTTACGAAATTAATATATATAATTAAAAAGAATATCCCTAAGGCGAGTCTATTAACTATTAACTAATTTAATAGCGTACTGAGTTATTATATAATTAAAATAAACGAAGGCTTATTCGTTAATTATAACTGTTCGTTTAGTATATTCTTTAATAATACCTCTCTTAAACGCTACGATTATAACCTTAGTATAATTAATAATTATATTAGCAGCCTATTTAAGCGATATCTAATAATTTAATATCTTATAAAGTGTATAATTAAAAAACTTAATTCGCTATATAGAGTAGTAGCCGAGATTAGTATTAAATTTAGTATAGTATTAGATAACCTTCTTCTCTTTTAGCTACTAATATTTAATAATATAACGCTTATCGTCGACTAATAAGCGATCTATTAACTCCTATCTTCTACTCTCTAAATCTCGCTTAATATTTAATATTATATACTACTAGTAGAGTACTTTAAGCCTAGGTACTACTTAGCCTATAAAGTCTTTAAAACCTTACCGCTCACTTTTCGTATATTTACTTAACTCGAAATACTTTATTATCGCGCTTATAGCGTACTAGCTATAATATTAAAGCTCTAAAGAAGGAAAATATTAAGTAAAGAAGGCGCTAGTTAAGTCGGCGCTTTAGTTAACTAGGATAATAGCTAGATTAGGTATTTTTATATAGATATTACCTCTTAGCTCTTCCGTAAAGAATATATATAATCGAAAGTCCTTCTCCGGATACTAAGAAAAGGCGATAGGTATTATACTATTAATATTTATTACCTTAATCGTAATTATAAGTAGTAATTTATACTAATTAGTTCGAAAGGTAGCGTTAATATATAATAACGAATCGAATATAAACCGCTAAATATACTATAGTATCTCGTTGTCCTAGAAGATAATTTAAATTAGCTTTTATTCGTTAGTATTTTTAGTATTAAGCGTTTATAAGCGATATCTCTATTTAATATTATTAAAAAGACGAATTAGTGCTCGAGTAATTAGTTTATAAATTATATATTTAGGGGGCCGGTTAATAATATTATAGTATTCCTTTCGATTAAAATTAAGTAAATTTTTAGTTATCGTAAGTATTAAACGAGCCTAATAATAGATTAATCTACCTTCTCTAAATTTATAAGCGTTAGTAGCTAAATTAATATATTTAAAAAGCGCCCTACAATACTTATTAAACGTATTAAGTATTTAGATAGAAACACTATATTTCGTAAGTATAATTACATTTTTACGGAGTAATACTATCCCGCTATAGCTTTTCTTTATATAGTAGTAATAGAGGTTGGCGTAACGGTAGTACGATATACTGTTATACCGCTAAATTAAGTATATAATAAAACAGTAGGGTATTCGAATTATTAAAAGAATATACTACTAGATAAGTATATATCGAGATACTAGTTTAAGTAAGTAAGCTTAGTTAGCTTACCGAAGATAAAATATATAATACAAAAAGGTAGCGCTTCTAGGGGCGTATTAAGTATTTAGATGGAAATACTATATTTTATAGGTATAATTATACTTTTACGGAGTAATATTATCCTACTATAGCTTTTCCTTATAAAACGATATAAAGATATTAAGCGACTCAGTAGTAAAATAGGCCTTAGTATACTTAGATACCTTCTACTATCCTTATTAAGCTCGATTAGTACCTTTCCTTTTAAAAGGTATATAAAAAGATATATAATAAGTCATTATATAACTAACCTTTCTTATTAAATAATTACATTAATAACTAAGTAGAATCTAACTATTCTTATTCTTCTGTATAACCTTCGAAGTCAGCTTATACTTATTATTTAGGCCTTCGCTATAATAGTAGTACTAGTATTTACGACTCGGCGTACTAACTTTACTATAATAACGACCTTTAATAAAGAAATAATTAACAAAGAAGCCCTAATCCTAGAGTCGTTAGAAATAGTTATCGGGGTTTTTAAACACTTCCCTATTAGCTGGTTTAGTATACCTTACTTCCCTAAGCTATAGATACTTTATAAGCTATTGCTAACGATATTTCTTAGGCTACGTAGCGAAAAGGGCTAACCGCTCGAGGCGGAGTTAAAAACTTACGTTAAGCGATGCCATAGCGATAGCGATATTAATCTTACCGAGTCCTGCGATTTTATAAGCGATATAAGATGAGGTAATACCTAGAAAAGCAAGATAGCTAGGTTAACAATTTAAGAGGCGGTGAACAAGAGCTGGGCCTGGAAAAGCGGTGAAGGGCAGCTACTAGAACCACTGACACCACGATATTTACTATATACACGCAAGCCGCGTTAACTTTCGGCTTCAAATATTGATTATCGCATTAATTGCTGTAAAGGCAACCCAGAAAGATTGCGGATTTCTTCGCCTCACCAAAATTTGGTGGTATGAAGAAATGCGATGTCGGCTACAATTTCATCACGTGATGGGTGCAGGTGCAAGGGCACAGGTGCAGTCCATAGACATTGCCTAATTTCATGCCCAAAGACCGCTTCTTAGACTATTGAAGCGCTGTTTGATCCATGAATGCTATCTTCGATTGTTATTGAAATGACCAACCTTGACAAACTGACAAATGGCCACAATGTTGGACCCAGATAAAAGCTCTAGCAAGAGACAAAGAACGAGTCAAGCATGCGAAAATTGTCGGAAACGCAAGCAAAAATGTGACGGCATACAACCCACTTGCTCCATTTGTCTAACACACCGGCGAGCCTGTAGGTATGAGAACAGTGGCAGAAAACGAGGCCTGCAGGGCGGATACGTTAGAGGCATGGAAACCATCTTGGGCATTCTGAGTCGCGACTATCCTGAAGGTGAAAAGAAATTGAGGCTGCTGCTTCGCTCTCCAGACATCGGTAGAAAATTCCTTTCCCCAAACTTTGTTGAAACAGCGACCGATGTCTGGCACCAGTCCTCTCTGCACGAGGATATTAGGACAATACTGAAGAGTGCTGAAGATGCTGCCGATGCGGAGATCCAGTGTCTTGCTCCGCTCGAAGCACAAGACGACGCCTTGTCACATGTTCCACCACTGTCAGCAGATTCAGAAACATTGGCGATGCCAGTAGTGGACTCTCCCATTCGAGGTTTTGCTGTCTCAAATCATTTCGATAGTCTACCCTCAGAAACTCCTGAGCTGATCGATACGTACTTTCGCCACATACATTGCTGGTTTCCTGTTGTAGAACGTCGCGATGTTCTGCGAATTTTGCATTCGAGCAATACGCACGCATGTCTGGACCTTCGCGACAACGGTCACCGCACTTGTTTATGGTCCTTGATCGCTTTAGCCCTTGCTTCGCAGAAACCTTCCAAAGAACAATCCCGTGTGATCGAGCAGTATGCGAACCTTGCACAATCGGAGATTTCTGTCAACAACCAAACCTTCGAGATCGGCCATATTTAGGCAGCCTTATTACTAACGTTGCTCAAAATAGGTTGGGGCCAACTTGAATCAGCGTGGATATACCTAGGTCAAGTCTCAAGAATGCTTTTAGTTTACCTCGAACGATGTTCGTGCCACCCTTTTCGACTACCACATGCACTTCGTGGATACCAAATGCTGGAAGGCTTGATTTCAGCTTCACTCAATCGGCCGGCATGTGTCCAGTTGCCAAAAGATCTTGGCAATAACTCAGACGACGAAGCGTTGGATGAATGGGAGGCATGGAATGCTCCACAATCAAGCGCTTCTTCACAGTCATCTAACAAGATCAGAAGGACTCCTCTGCGAGCTCTAAGCATTTTCAAAATTGTGTCACAACTCATACAGCGCTTAAATACAGTTCTTTCAACGCCATCAAACAAGTGCGGCTTGGATGACGCAATAACTGAACTCCATCAGTGGATGGCAGGTCTACCGTCATATTGCACTTCTTCTGATCCTAAATCTATTACACCATGTGTTCTTAACCTAAGTCTTGTCTACAACTTTGCAAGATTAACAATACTAAGGCGTCAAAATGCCTTTTCAGTATCGCCACCCTCAATTGTCAAGGATGTTGTGCGTGCGACCTTGGATTTCTTAAGTTCCTACATAGAGATGAGCGACTTTGCTCATCCAATGATAGCAATATTTGCTAAACAGGCCGCAGATTGTCTGAAGGCTATGAATTCCACAAACGGTTGTAGGGATGTTTGTGATACTATTGAAAGACTGCGCTGTATACAGGATGAGTTCAGTGCATGTTGGTCGACATCGGTCTCAAAGAGTGCTCGTATGTTGAGTGGTATTGCTTCAGACATTGACTTTGCCCTTCCGCCGCCCGTTCGGCATTATACTGAGACTGACAAAACTGCTCCAAAATCCTTTCAAAGTTTTACGAATGGCTATGATCAACAGCAAATAAATGATACCCTCAACCAACTAGAAGGTGTATCTTATCACAAAACAAGGGAATCTATCGAAGCTCCTAGTCTTCCTTCTACGTTCCATAGGGATTACTTTGACGAATTCGATGACTTCGACTCTATGCTGGAGGAACTGCCTCCTCAAATAGGGCTTGACCAGTAAGTGAAAGCACTATAAAGATATCAAAATGCGTCTAACGTTAATAGTTCTACTTTCCAACAAGAATTCGCTCAGAACCTAGGCTTTCTGACGAGTGAGCTGGACCCGAACTTCATCACTCTCCTCGAAACCAACCACACACAAACGAATTACCGTGATGAATCATAGCTCTAGCTCCTTGACTAGTCTACGCCAGGCTTTTATTCCTCTTTGAGCATGAGTGCGAGGAACTGATGGATCTGGATCGGACATCGACCTTGAGAAAAGCTCCATCGATACCCAGCCTTCAAAACCCAGCTCCTTGGTCAACATCCGAGCAATCTCAACCACCGGTAAGTAAGCACCTTTGTCATACTCGTATAGAAAAAGACGACAGTTTCGGCTCCAACTCATTCTGGCTGGCTGTTCATCTACATAAAATGGATGTCCTTCAATAAGAGGTTCTTCCAACCTCTCGGCATCGACGACTTGGATATAGAAAACCTTTTTGACATCGACTGTTTGTACCAGCTGCAGCATGGAGTATTCCAAGTCGCGGTCGGCATTTGGCGACTTTCCGTCCTGACTTGTTGGATCAGCCCAAACCTTCCCGGCAATGTTGAAAGTGTCCAGACAACATCCAAAGTTAGGTTTGTTGACACGTGTGACGATTTCCCACATCTTTTCCCATGTATCAACATGTGTACCCCATGCCAGATTTTCGTATGCAAAGCGTATTGGTGGGTTCTCTTGTAGTCCTAGCTCAGCTACCTCTATCATGTCGTTGACGATCAGAGAAATATCACCCGAGGTGTTGTCAGTCTGGAAATTTGAGGGTATTTGGATCAGATCCGTTCCAAAAATTTTAACGATTTGAAACCAGGTCTTTAACTTCTCAATTTTAACCTTGTGCTCGTTCCTGTCAGTCAATCCTTCGTAAAACAGAAAGGGTTGGAGACCGATGATGGTCAAACTGAGGTTGTCACAAGCTTGTCGAATCTCTGATGCTGCCTGAAGAAGATTAGTTCTATCTGTGTCACCATACTTCTTTGCCAGGTATTCAAGGTCTTCATAAAAAATCTCGATGCCAGTGAATCCAGCTTCAGATGCTTGCTTCAATTTCTCATGAAGGTCGTGCACCCAGGCACGACCTAGAGACATGGATGCGATGGCTGGTTTGTGGGCCATGTTGAGTTTATCGTTGGACAGTTTGGCCTTAGAGAAGGCGGAACAGACGTGGTCGAACAGCCAAATACTAGCACAACGGGTAAGAAATTTCCCGTTCAAAGTTTAAACCAGTGCCGGATCCGCTGTAGTGCCCCTTGTAGGAGGGAGTGTAGCCATGAAACCGGATTGGTCTAAGGATTCAGAAATTAATGGCGGGACTGGAGGCTGCAGCTTGATTCAGCACGGCCCACGCCCCCTTCTTGTCGATAGCTCGACTTGCATCCCCATCACACCACAAACGATACTGTTCTTCTATCTGATGGCCGATAATGCCCGTGCCTTCCACCGTCGTCCAACCATGCCTCTCACCAGCTTTCAGCAGCCGCGTTCGTCTTGGTTTGAAACACATATCCAACAATACTCCTTTTTTATTGCTTGCTGATAGAAAATATTCAACAATGTTGCGCACTTCAACCTCAGCTGGTGTACTCGGCTCAAAATCAGGCACTGTGCCTACAATGTAAAACGGCTCGTCAGATTTCTCGGCCTGCTCACGTGAAGTAATATACGCAATCTTGGGCCTTTCGCCATAAACCTTTGCGTCCTTCACCAAAGCCGCAACCTCATCGACATCACGGTTGACAATATATACTGGGTTGCAGCATAATTGGTCAATCAGAGCATACAGCGCTGCCCTTGAAGCCCCACCTGCTCCGATAATCAGTGCTGGTTTGCCTCTTCCTTCCGATGTCACATCGAGTAAACATCCTTTGATGCCCAACCAGTCTGTGTTTGTGCCTCTCAAGGACCCATCAGGTGCTCTATAGACATTGTTGCACGCGCCGATCTTGGTTGCATGCTCGTCAAGGCCATCAAGATGCCTCATGATAGTGCTCTTATATGGCATTGTGACAACTCCGCCGGCAAACGTAGGTTGGCGAAACAATGTCATCGCATCTTCAATGGTCCCACATTCCTGGGCTAGAAATTGCCAGCTGTATCCTAAGCTCTTGGCTATATAGTTGTGCATGGGAGGTGCGATAGAATGGGTAACGCCAATTCCTACAAGATAGGTGAATTTTCGTTTATCATCAGTCGAGGACTGCATATTGAATTGTAACTGGATTGATATGGTAGCAGCAGATACGAGGAGGCCGTGGTGACTTTTTATGGTCTATATACAACTGCTAAGTATCGAATGGAGAATATCTATGCTTAGGGATACATGGAAGGAGGAAGCTTCCTCCGCATTCACGGATAGAGATTTAGCCGAAACCGTAACAGTATGCACTTTAGGTTTATGGCTGAATCATCTCATTTTTAGCAATAGAGAGAAAGCACTGTGGTCTTCGAAAGCCTCCATCTCGTCCTTGACAATCAAAATTGCACATCTTCGTTCTCTACCCATTGTTTGCACTGCCAATACAATAAGTCATGCTTCTCGCCTGCAACTCTGGACCCACCAGGGACCCCTTTCTCCCTGCAGTGACCTGGTAAATCAAGAAGTACTTTAACACCCATAGTCTTCTCTTGGCAGTATGCCAGATACCGATAGCCGCTCGGGAACTTGAGTAATTCATTTTCGTCGATTTGGGGAATCTTAGTCGGATTCACAGGGATCAGTTTGTCCTTTCGTAGTCAGAAAGCCGGTTGACCTAGGATGGGTACAGTCTCACCTTCTCATACCAGTGTCTCACGTACCTCGCTCGCCACTCTCCGTCGAGTTTCACCCAGAAGAAGCAAAAGCGACAGTCACTTTCAGCATCAACTTCCATTCCATCAAGTCGGAACCGTTGTGTAATTGTCGCCTTCATTTTCGTGACTGCTCTTGTGCCATCAACATTAATATCCGTGCTAATACCGTGACATCGGTGCATTATAAATGCTCCTTTGTCCATTCCTGCCTGTGAGGCATTAATGAAATCCAAGTGATGAGTTCTGCCTGTCCAGGTAGTGTAAATGTAGGCATCAGGGTGAAAGATAGAAATGAGGTTTTCCCATTCACAAGCATCGCTATTGAGGTTAGTATCGTGATGAAAGAGTTTGTCCAATGCGGCGTTGATGGCAGCATCTGGCTCACCGGTACATCGGCCATCCTTCAGCCAGTTCTCTGAGCTTGAATCGCTCGAGGACAAGATTTTCTGGACCATTGTTACGTACAGCTTGTGTAGGTCGTGAGCCAGCAGGCAGAGAGTGTAGGTCCATTGTATGAAAACTGTTCGCCCTATTCGTTAGTGTAGCATTCCTTCGAAAACATCTTCGTTCCTGAACCAAGTCATGTCAGCAGGACATAACATGTGATCGGTTAAACCCACTACCGAGGAATTAAACGTACGGTCACGCTCATCTATTGCGATGGGGAATAAAAGTCCGCAAATGTCAAGCGCTGATTCGTTAAACGTGGATTCTAGTTGTTTTCGGACCTCGAAACCACTTTTGCTCGTTAGGAGTTTTCGTTGCAGTAGGTCTGTGACATATTTGACACCACACGAGCGTGTCACAAAGATATCACTGTACCGATGGCGCATCGTTCACTTCTACTTGACACTGCGAAGGCGATCTTAGCCTAACTCGGGAAGCCCGTGTACTGAAATGGAATGCAGTTGTTCATGATTGATCTCCACAATAGACACGGATAATTAGGCAAGGATCGAGCGTGCATCTCTATACATGGATGAGCGAATGCCTGTTCAGCGAGTGATAAGTCAAGGAGGAGATGATGGAGGTTTTCAGACATAAAGAGATTGAAGAGTTCCGGGACAACATTAGCCCAGTGCGCTGCTCCTGGCTTGGCACACTCCGCAGTGTGCAACGCGTTGCTCGCGTTTATCTCCTCCTCTCCTCCGCACTATGTTTGATATCAGCTATGAATTCATAATGAAATCACATTAGGCTGGCTCAATCTCCTTGCTCCAACATGATCAAAGACAGATTTAGTGATGATGACGACGGTCTACAGCCACTGGCTTATAACATGTCACACGACGAAGGAAATGCAGCAAACACTGAAACACTTCATCTGAACGTACTTGAAGATGTACATATCTTCACAACCCAGTTTGAACTGACGCACAAACTCAATGTCATTCAAAAAGCCGCGCTTTTGCTACAAAGTGACACTTCTCTTGACGACGCTCCTGGGTTAAGTGTTCACGAGATCACTGCTTTGGCCAACGAAACAACGCACAAATGGCAACAACCATGGACTATGTACCTGACAATTGTCGTCACTGCTCTCGGCGCAATAGGTCAAGGCTGGGCACAGACAAGCATGAATGGGGCAAATCTGTATTTTCCGGACGCCTTTGGCATTGGTTCAGGCAGTGCAAGGGATAATTTCACTGTTGGACTGATTAACAGTGGTATCTACCTCAGCAATGGCTTGCTTGGCGCCTGGCTAGTAGCACCTTTGAACAATGCGTTTGGCAGGCGGGGCGCTGTGTTCGCAGCCGCACTAGTGTCACTTCTGTCAAATATTGGAGGAGCTCTTACTCAGAACTGGCAACAGCTCCTCTTCTTTCGCTTGATCCTAGGATGTGCATTGGGCGTCATCTCAAGCACTCTCAACATATTCGCGGCAGAGTGTGCTCCAGCAGTCATTCGAGGGGGACTTGCCGTCTCATGGCAGATGTTTTGCGCTTTCGGCATTTTTGTTGGCTTCATTGCAAACGTCGCAGTCTATGATGTGAGTTCGGCCGCGGTACTTGCACGACGTGCTGACCATATGATAGTTCGGCTCCAATGCCTGGCGGCTTCAACTTGCCGCTCCATTCCTCTCCACCATTCCCTTGTTGATTTTGATATATGTTTGTCCTGAATCTCCAGCTTGGTATATCAAAAACAACGATCACTACGATCGCGCATTCCTATCACTATGCCGCCTGCGCAATACGGAAATACAAGCGGCACGAGAACTTTATCAAGCATACCTACAGCAATCGACTAAGCATGATTCCAAGGATAAGCTGACATACTTCAAAACGCTCACTGAGCTCTTCACGATTCCACGTGTCCGCCGAGCCACTGTAGCAGCACACACCGTTATGATAAGCCAACAACTTTGCGGCATCAACACCACAGCATTCTACAGCTCCACTATCTTCTTAGATGCCAACTTCTCAAAGTACAGTGCGCTCCTTGCATCTGTTGCATTTGGCTTCATCAACTTCGTTGGCGCGTTTCCAGCAGTCTGGACGATGGATACACTGGGTCGCCGCAGCCTTCTTCTGCTCACACTCCCACTCATGGCTCTGACTATGCTAGCAATAGGTCTTTCATTCAGTATTCCTGCAGACTCACCTGCCCACTTCGGCCTTCTTGCGGCTATGATCTACCTCTTCTGTGCAGAGTACTCACCAGGATTAGGTCCAGTCCCTGCAGCATATTCAGCCGAAGTTTTTCCGCTATCCCACCGAGAAATTGGAACATCCTCAGCAGTTGCAGTAACCAGTCTTTGGGCATCTGCATTGTCGTTGACGTTTCCGACCCTCCTGAACACTTTAGGATCGCAGGGAAGCTTCACATTGTATGCAGCGCTCAATGTTGTGGCTTTCGTCTTAGTGTTCTTACTGGTGCCCGAAACGAGAATGAAGACATTGGATGAGCTTGATGAGGTGTTCGCAGTGCCAACGAGGTCGTTCATCAAGTATCAATTGACAGTGTATATTCCTTGGTGGATGAAGCGGTATGTGCTCCGGCGAGACAAAGTGGAGTTGCCTCCAGTTGAGGGATGGAGAACGGAGGAGTATCAAGCTGTGTGCCAAAATGAGGAGTGATAACTTCATTTTCGCAGTACATTGTGTTACTAAAACAATTGGCTGTTGCCGAATACAAGTATCCCATTTCAGACGAGGATGCCTCTTCAGTCAGATCGCTTCGCCGTGATCAGGCTTTTTTACAAGTCAAGATCGCACATGAGTGAAACCTGCTCATACACCGATATCCCTATCAGTGATAGGCCCTTGCAGACAATTTCAGCATGCTTCGATCCCGTTTCTACACGATCATACCACGCTTGTAATCTATAACGCATTTGTAGGCTCCTTTGACGCATCCTCAGGGCTTACGGCTCGGTTCTGGAGACCACTCACGTCTTGATACTTTGTTGAGCAGTTCTGCTTTAGGAGAGCACCATAGCGCCTGGCTCTGCATCGCCGCATACTTTGGTGAGGGTTTGGCGTTTTGAGGAAGCACTATCTCGTTCAAAGTCAAAGCTCGGTGGATTCAGGGAACTATTGACGAGTAATTTAACTTCATTTTTGCAGCTACTGCCAAGAACGCAACGATATACTTCGCTCAAGTTGTACGCAACCACTATTCACGTAATGGCGCCAAATTATGACAGTAGCAAAATTACTGCAGCTGCTGCTTAAAGCCAGCTTGATATCCTGAAGCTCTTCTCAAAGTTCCAACACACCTTGATACTTCTTTTCTACCCTCCGCTTATTGTCGAAGCAAGATCTCCTTTGCTGTCTGCCGTCTTGGTGATGTTGGACTATCAAGGTAACGCGCCGTGGAAGACTCCGTTGATGGTTTGGCTTTGGATATACGTATGGATCTTGTTGCCTGTCACTCTCCCTAACCATACACTGTGGTAGCCTGGAAATTGTTCAATTGGTCACTTTTCAATAGTAGGCATTTGTGGAGGCGTATCGCACAAAAAGCTTTACACCTTGCTTGGAAGCAATTTTATCTGCACTTAAACGCCTACCGGTTACAGCAGAAGCTCATCATGTGTACTGGGGATAGTTCGAGCTTTTGGGCTGGTTGGAGTGATGCACGATGCTGCCGACCTACACTCCCGAGTTTGGTAGCACCACTTAGTAACACCCCGCCAGCAGCTGCTTAGTGCTTGAATCTACCAAAAAGAGCAGCACAATTTGGCAGGCTTTCGTCGGCTATGAGGCGTGGATCATACTCTCAGGCAAGATGCTAGAAACAGCATAGATATTGCAGCGGAGCCACGTGCAAACTAGCACTAGCGCAACGATACCAATAGTCTGAGAATTATCTTTCAATATACGGCAATGCAGATGCCAATGTCAGTGGAGCCGCGAGAATCTCTTAAAGAACAATCAAATATCTTTTTTGCAATAAGGCAAACTGCTTCATAACGCAAAGCAGTGCATTCAACTTTCGCAACATCTCTAAACCGCCTGCCTTTTTCCGTCTGCTAGGCACAACTTTGCATCTCTAGCGCCCCATTGTCTGTGGAAACAGAAATCAAGTGGAAAAACACTCATCTCGTGAGATGACGAAGCCTTCGGTAGGAATAGGCTCTGTGCGAAAGGGATGGATGCAGTGAAGAAAGGTTAATATATAGTGTTGTAATCTCAATTGGTCCTTATCGTTGGAGAAAACCCGATGATATTGCTCTTCATCGATATTATGCGGTCGCCGGCAAGGGCAAGTAGTCCGAACTTGAATCAAGCTGTCTGGCAAATGTATCACCGCTGGTGAAAGTACAAATTCTTTGCTAGAGTTCTGCTAGCATTGTACCATGCAGTGATTCGCTTCGAATACGCATGGAACAATGTGTTGAGGATACTTGGGCGTTGCGTTACTACAAACAACACTTTGTAGCCTTGCAATCTCGGCAATAAGCCTTGACGCGTCTCGCAGTTCTCCACGCGTTTTCACAGTGCAAGCGCTGAACAGAGCATGTTAGCAATTGAGGATTATGCCTCGACAAAGCTGTGAAATTGCTGAGCTCGCTCATTCTTGTCGACGATGAGGTGTCTTCATCTCTCTGGTAAACCTGCGCTAGGGGGCACGACACACACATCCTGAATCTCCTGTCGACATTCTGATGTGTCAGATATGTGACAAGGAATAGAATGATAAGGGCACGTAGGAAGCTCATTTGACAGAATCCTCAACAATGTGAAAGCGTACTAGCGACACATACACAAGAATCAACAACGGTTCGGCTTTCTGCATGCCTCCCGTGCTCAAACTTGAACAGAGACTAGTTCATGCACTTGTCAGCAACAGATGCAATCTCATTTTATCATTACCATCTCTGAAAAACATAATCCTCCGCCTCTGGTACCTCCCACACAACTTTGCCCTTGTTCTTTGATTCAGACTCACCTAGGTCTTCTATCAAATTATGTTCCCTCCACCAACAATTCCCTCTTAATTCAATAACATCCTTCTTCTTCCTCCACCACTGCATATCCTTCTTCACGTCCTCCTGATACTCCATCTTGAAATCTAGCCCTGCAAACGTGACTTTGAGCTTGACAGTCATAGTCTGCTGCGTACACACATTATATGTGCTGAAGTTTGGCGGACTGTCTTCCCTTTCAGTCCATACGACCGGTTCGCCAGGTTTATAATTCACACCACGTTCGCCGTTCGGGCCATCTTCTCCATTCTCACCCCCTTTCAGTCTTGTAATGTCTAGAGGTACGCCAGGTACCAGATACCGCGGCATATCAGTTTTGGGATAATCATGAAGGATAAATGTATGTTTGTACATATCCCTCGCCGAACCATCATTGTCAACGCCTTCACCAGTCATCGGTCGTTTACGTGTCCCACGCATATTACTCCACGTCCTCATCTCGATCTCTGCCTTGCGCAGCAACATCGGCATCTTCCTAGTGACTGAATCAGGCAGATTGCTCTTGCTATCAGGATTATGTACCAGCTTAACCAGTACAGGCATTGGCTTCCCAATAGTGTAATGCTCGGCGACATGCAGTTCGAGCTGAAACGTATGCTTTGGAGTTGCGAATACGTCAATCTTGCTCAGCAGCTTCTCATGTGTCGACATTTGGAGACCATCCCATTCTTGGCCATCCACCAGAGCTTTTGACTTGCATTGAAAGGTTTTTATAGTCACCAGCTTTGGGACAGACGGGATGAAGTGTGATGATAGCGGCTTGTAGTTGAGGTCGATGGAAACTGGTTTCATTAGTTTGCCGCTCTCACTTTGATGGCCTGTTGGTCTGGTGTATTCCGCATCAACGGCATACCATACCCGGGTATGGGTGTCAATTCCCCAATGATCTGTCTTAATTCTGCAGCTAGGAGGCAGCACATGAGCGTCATTCTGAAATAAGCCATCATTCTGCGGTACTTTACATGCCTGGTCGAATGCTTCATCCCCCTCAATCAAACTAGCATCTGTTAATTCGGGAAACGAGGAGGAGAAGGACCATCTGTGAATGCCTGGCTGGAGCGTCTTGTTGATATCGCGAGAAAGATCGTGAAAGAACAGCCAGGGTTGGGAGGAGCCACCGGTTGTGCCGTTTGCGCCAGCAATGTCAAGGTTGGCAAGAGCCGTACTGTAGAAGCGGACGATGAGTCGGCCAATTTGTTCAGGGTCCTTGAGGGTTAGAGTTACTCCGAAAGCAACTGCATCGCAGGTTGTGAAGGTTGTTTCCGCTGCGTCTGGATCGCGTGCAAGGCGTTCAAGGTCGAGCGAAATGACCAATGGATTCTCAATCTTCTTATGGAATAGGTGCATGATCGAGGTAGTGCTACGTGACAAAGCTTCTGAAGCAATAGATTCGCGATACGAGAATGGCAATGTCTGATTATTGTGCCGTCCTATGGCCAAGCTTTATGTCCAGCTTTCCTCTAGTGATTACCACCTTGGCTGTTACAAGGCTGCGGATGAAGCATATCTGGCAGCCACAAGGCAACATTGTGGCAGAGTGGCGCTTGCAGCTGAGCAAATCATTTTAGCACTACCTTCATTAGCGCGTTGTCTTGCTGCAGGAGCCGAGCAGATCACTAACGCCTTCAGATTTGCTTGCTTGTGGTATGGTGACAAGGGGACATTGTCCGTTCACCAACAAGCCTTTGTCAGGGCTGTGACACTGTTTTTGCTCTATTTATGGTGCTTGATCCAGAGAAGCCTGGACCGCAGAATGACGTTGAACATCGCAGCAGAAAGTGCAATCCGAACCATGGCGTAGCAATTAGCATTCAGCATACAACCTGCTCGTGCTTCTCTGAAGTCCGATGAGTTCTTGAAATGTGAAGCCTGGTCTCCCAATGATTATTTTCTGGTGGACACCGTAATACGTGTAAGTCGTAACGTTTCATCTTCATTGATCGATACTCGTTGCTGTGTCGATAGGCTTGCCAATTGCTTGCAGGCAACGATCACGTCTGTTCTGAGAACGTAGGGTGGCATAACGCCAGTCATTAGAGGATGCGGTTAAGGAAAGTTCAGCCATGATCGGGCGAAGCCCACAAGTGCAATAGAGAAGCTGAGTGCTTTCAAATATGACTATCACTTAGTATCGTGCCATTAGCCCACGGAAATCCACATCGACTCAGAAATGCATGGCGATTTGGGGCACCTGAAGTCTCCGGGGGATCGTATAAGAATTCTCGAGGCGATTTGACTGCCTGCTGCGAACAAGGGAAAGCACATTGGCCTGCATTCCTAGGACGTCCGAATACATTAACAACCCTGTTCTTATTGTTGTCTTGGTGCGCTCGGCTTTCTGTGTTAATGATCCATTGGACTTTCAATTGCGCTTGGCAAATAACTCGGATTTCAAGAGACTTGTGTGCGATTTTAGTCATGTCCGCGTACATCTCTTTGTACCTAGTAACTTCTGGAAATACCTTTAGTTTGCTTTCTCGTTGTGCAACTGCCATTGGTGAGCTGCCTTATGGACAGCAAGCTCATAGAATCAGTAAACTGCGCCTGGCGTGATTCTGCTATCGCTAAGACTTCCTGCCAAATATTGTGCTCATGGCGAGAGCTTCCTTGTGTTTGTCTTTGATAATATCAAGCTAGATCTCAAAGTGTTGTCGTGGTTTTGTAGCTGGCTAACTTGTTGCCGGTTGTTGCGTCCTGAATGATGATGACTTGCTGCTCAGCTGACTAAATTGATATCTTTGCGTAAACTCCGACTTTTTCGATGATCGCTCCAGGAGATATTCGAGAACTGGTTTTTCTCATCTTGAAAGCGTTCTATTCCAGCTATGATTGAGCTACTGTTTGCCTCAATGACACTCAACGAGCTGACCCTGACTGTTAGTTTTGCTGACAACCACAGCAAGAGCGTCCGTTTGGAAGGAGGTTGCTCTCACTTGGTTGTTATGTTCCTGAATTCTGACTCCGCCACATCAAGACTGTGAAGTTTCCTTCGGTCGAAAAGGCAAAGCTGATTTTGGTAGTCTAGCAGTGAGTGCAACTCTTCACTGTCTTCTTTTATAGATCATCACCAGAGTTCGCTATGCCAATGTGCCGGGCTGTACATTGAGAGGACATCAGATATGCATATATTTGGTTGTGGTTTCATAATTAATAACAATTTGCTTTTGTCAATTCTTCATCCCTAGGGCTGTACAACACCACTAGGGTGTTTGTCTTTTGGGTCTCACAAACATAGATTCAATAAAATGAGCTCCTTACTCACAAATTCATACCCTTCGATTGCGTTTCTGATTCTGAAGGTAGCAACTTGAGTGCTCTTGAACAAGACTGCCACTCTACTAATCCAAACCAACACACCTGGGAGCGACAGTCAACATATCCATGACTGTGAATCGACCGTGAAGTAGACCTTGAGTGGTGTTCTCACGATCTCTTGTGTGGAAACTAGTATCGAAGTCGCAAGATTAGAGTAAGGCTGCAGAATATTAATAAGAAAGCGCAGTCACTGGAGAAGCGCCGGGTGTACTGGACACAAGGTCCCTGTCTAAGGTCGTACATAGCGTCGAACACAACTCAGATATAAGTGTAGATGGGTAAGATCGGAACTCCAAGCACAGTGCCATAGCAGACGGTGCACTTTGTGAAGTTCATTATTCTAAGCAACGCTGAAGAACAGCTAGGGATGCAGTAATGATCGATGGTGAGCTTGGTTGCTGCAGTGAATTGACGGTCCATTAGGGATGCCGTTCAGCTAGAACTGAACACCTTGGAACGAGATAAACTGTGTCAATCTGGAAGCTATTCGTTCAGTTATCAAGTATTGTGCGGGACAGGCCAAATGATGGGTTATCGAGGTATTTGTCTGGTAATGAGAGCGTTTTGCAGTGTTTCATCAATCATTGCTGTCAATTTACAGAGTACAGTAAGATTGTGCATTTGGGCAGAAATGCAAGGGTAGGTGAAATGGCATTGGTGACAAGATGCGAAGTGAGGCAGAGGCAGAAAGGCGGACTGGAACATGACTCGCTCGGGCTTTCGGCTGGGGTGGTTCCTGCCACCGCAACCTTGGTCTTTCCACGCGCCGTTCCAGGCGCCTAAGGCGGCATCATTGTGTCACTTGTCACTTTCTCGAACTGCTCCATTGCCATATGCATTTTGACCGCCACACATCCCCACTTGCTACAACTCACGAGACATTTTGAGAAGTCGACTACTGCACCGGTTCTCGCAACCTCCCAGACACATTTGTTCAAGGTGCGGCACACACGCAAGAAGCGCCGCATAACCAGCGAGATCAACTCATCACCCGTGAGCCAAATCATCGCATCGCCCTAAGCGCCAACTGGCTCAGCGAAGCCTGCACCATGCCGCTGTTCCACAATGCCCTCCAAAAGCAGAGATAGCAGTCCTGAGAGGAGAAGGGAAAGGAAGGAGTCAAGATCAGAGAAGCCTGAACGTTCCGAGTGGAGAGAGCGTGATCGTGAGCGTGACAGAGATCGGGAGCGCAAGCACAAGTTCCCTTCACATACCCACCGTTCCAATTCCACGAAAGAGAAATCTGAGTCGAGAACGTCGTTGTCATCTACTGGCTCTCAGAAGCGATCGTCAATGCCCATGTTCATCGAAGAAGAGACCACCATCAGCAATGCTGAAACGAGGTCGAGATCGTCCTACCCTGCCTTCTCCAAAGAACACAGCAAAGAAGCTGTTGGCCTCCGGCCGAGCCAGGACCTCTTCACGCCTCCTTCGACTGACGTGAACGCATCAAAAGAGAAGTTGGCTAACATCAACCGGATCATCAATGGCCCTCCAAGCCCACCCCTTACCGACAAGAACGCTGGCCGACCGAAAGCCGCGGTGGCACGCTCGGCCACTGTAGATACCATTATTGAGGAACAGAAGGATGAAGACAGCGACACCAAATCTACGAGACGTGTCAGGAATCGCTCGTCGAGATCGAACGGCAACTTGCATACTTCTTCTGAGAACAGCTCTCCGAGCGGGCGCGTTCGATCAAAGAAAGAGAAGACTATCACACCACTAAAAGATATCGCAAATGGCTACGAGCCGCAGAGATATGAGCCTCAGAGATCAGTGAGCCAACCCACCAGGACGGCTTCACCGCAAGAGAGCGAGTCTATCATCGACATTGGGACCACAATCAGCTCCGATGCCACCTCTATTGCGCCAGAGCAGCCAAGTATACAACGGCCCGGCTCAAGAGTTCCACTGGCAGCGGTACCGGAGGATGTGCGTTCGCCGGCGGCATACATCGTGCCCGAGATCTATTCACGCCAGCAGACTCCTATGGATATTGTGATTGAGCCAGGCTCAGCATTGAACACTCCTTCCTCGAGTGGTGGCCCACCTCCACCGCCTCCGCCACCAAATGTGCCTGTTTCAATCCCACGAGTCGACTATCTTCTGCAACACGGCGGCCTGAATCACACCGTACCGAAGAATCTGTTATACGCAGGCAAACCTATGGCAGTTCAGCAAGCGACAATGTCTCCGAGCCAGCCACCGATCGTGGTAGCGAACCTTTTCGAGCCATACACTCAACTTCTACACGATTTCGAGAAGGTTATATCGAAGAATGGTTCACTTGCTGTCGCGACCGGCTACAGGTCGGTGGCTCGGAGGCTACTGGATCGTCTCGAAGCTGTATTTGCGCGAGATTTGTCGTCGGAGTACTGCACTTGTCGCATGTGCGAGTACGATGCTGATCAGGATCAAGACATTCGGGGCGTAAGCTGGGGCGAAATCCTGGAGCTTGTGTCTG
>JAPDRQ010000353.1:0-19735 GCA_030247915.1 Neophaeococcomyces mojaviensis
ATCGCCGTGTCATAATCGCCAAGATTGACATTGATGCCATGCATGAATACGAAGATGTCCCGATATGCTGTACGATTGCTTCGCCAGCCTGTTCTGTCATAGCCGTAGCTCCAATTCCTGTTAAAGCTAGGCATATTCGTCCATAGCTGATTCATCGCTGGCACTTCTGTCCACATCTTATTTGTACAATTTCCAGTAGCTTGTATATTGTAGACTGGCGTCAACGGTAAGAAATGACAATCCATTGCCCATGAATTTGCCCACTGACTCGGCTGGTATTTCCACGGCGACGACTCGGTGGGACGGAAGTCAGCCAGTTGATCTAGAGGGAAATTTGCTTGACTGAGCTCACTCATGGTGCGATTGATCTCAAATTGTTTGTTCAAGACAGATCCAGTACCTCGATATGCTTGTGCGCCGGTCAGGTTCCGGGAAACTTCAGTAGTACCGGTATCAGTGAAGTACCTTGCGATGAAGCCGGAGAAGAGTGATGCAATAGTTAGTAGGATGACAAATACAGACTGTACCAACAACCCTCGGTATCGCTTGACGATCAGCAAATCTCGTCTTAGAAGAAACATAGCATCGATCACCTCGCCGATAGTGTTGAGGCTGAGAATGGATTGAGCAAGTACATCCTCTCCGCGCACGATATTTCGGGCCGCTGCTTTCCAATATGTTCGTACAAGAATGAAGATACCGCCAGCACACAAGAAAGAAATTAGGACGTTCAAGTACGCTTGAAGATCTTGCAAACGCCATGTTTCCGGAAACTGAATCCAGTAGGTCATCTTGAGTCGTGGAAAAGAGTAGGCTTTGTAGGCTATTTGTGATAGCCTCTCGGTGAATAACACACACAGTGAGGCTGAGGATGATGGTTTATGCTACTTTATCGGATGAGCTCCTCGGCATAACTCATTTGGAAAATGCATCGCAGTTGACTAGTCAATGCGGTTCACAGCACGACAGCTCGTGCTGCTTTCGCTAGCGCTAGCCGAGTATGTTCTGAAGCTGAGGCGAGCAGCGGGGCAAGCATGGGGACAAGACACTAGCACAGAAGCCTTATGCAACAATGCGACTGCAAAGCAAAATCAGCTCCTGCATGCCCTAAGTCCAAATAGGTTGGTGAGCATCAGAGACTAGAGGAAGCAGAATCAGCGGCTGAAGCCAAGGAAAAGGCCAAGTCATACAGATACGAGCCGGATCTGATCTTATTGGCTGGTTTAATGAGCCTAGCATCCAACTGTGTATGCCCGGATCAGTTAGGAATGGTGAATGCACAAATTTGGCGATACTGATAACATCTTGCTCGTTGTAACCTCCTTGCTCTGAGCAATTCAAACAAGGAGAGATAGGAAAACTGTATGTCTTACGTGATGTTTTGCCCTCACACCAATTCGCGGAGCTCAGTAGTCCTTTGGCAAGGTTGATTTTTTTAGGGTGTCGTGGGGGGCTTAGGGTGAACGCCAAAATTTACAGGACCCTGAGTTTGGTGAGGTAAAGTCATCTTGATTTCTGCTATTAAGCGAAATTCCCTCCATTTGCTGAGACTCAAGGTGGCCTTGTCTTTTTGTATGGTAAAGTCCAGTAAGTTTTGGCGCCCATTTTAAGGCTAAATCCAGTTCGAATTGGCGGCTAAGGCGGGTTCGCAAGGTGTGCATGTCGTAATAAGCTGCTATTCAATTGCCAACTCTGCTGTGTACAGGATAGAACTGCTAACTTTTAATCTTGTGCTACCCGGTGCAAATGTAGCGAGGCTCAGGAATTATTGAGCATGATTGTGGAAGAGTATGCACTCGACAGTCTGGTGCGTGTCGCGACAGGGCCCTTTGAGGCAGCGCGTGCACTTTCGGTTTACAAAAAGGAAGGTACGGCGAGCAGGAGAATGTTGCCTTTTTGTGACCTGTGCTTCATGTGTGCGATAGCTGCACGACAAAGCATAACTATAGTCAAACCAGCAAGTTCCTATGTGGAAAAGACACAGTCCGCTTGATGAAATAAGAAGGCTCTGATTCCGCCAATTGGCGCAGCACCAACATGCACCAATTCCGGACATGGAGCTGAGTATGACTGTACTTCACATAATCAGCCTTGGCCCCAAATTTGCAACACCTTAGATTCAACGTTTTGACAGTCCTACTTCCAAAGAGCACCGTTTCTTTTGCCAAGCCATCAATTTCCTTTCCATCTTTCGCGCCCTCTTCGTTGTTCAGCTATCATGTAACAAAAATTGATCCTTGGCCGTTCCAATTAGCAGCTCCATGGACCAAGATTCGTTCTAATCATTTTGTGGGAAACCAACAGAGCGGCAAACCGTTGCGGAACGAGGTGGTCGCTTAGCCTGCGGTTATGTCGACGCTCGCCGCAGTCTTGAGCCTGAATGACATCCTTGTTCTTTGTTAGCCCAATTCGAATGCCTACTCTCATCAATGAACTGCGAGAGAAATGCGAATTGTCGGGACGATCAATACCAAGCATGACAAGAAATGATTTACCTGACTGGACAAATGCGCCGTGTGAATGCATATCACGGTATTGGCAGGGCTGTTAGATGCCACCTAAATATTCATCAATGACCAGGAAACAGGATTTTCCTTTTTAGAATCCTGGCGATGCCTCTTCCGACATCTGTGGAGTACTCAATACTGCCAAAAGTTTGATATGGCTCCCTTCCTTTGAGGTGAGGAGAACCTGCCCTACCATTGTTAAATTGTTTGTCAAGAGCTGTGTCTGGAAATCATATCGGAGTGAGCAAAACGACAATTTAGGGTCCCAATACTGAATAGAGTGCCTGCGGATGGGCCACAGCAACGCGTTCGCAAAGTTCAACTCAAATTTCCAAAATCAGATAGCAGACAATTTGATTGAAACAATACTGCACTAATTCTTAGGTATCTGATATCTCTCTATATCGCGCAGTCGAGCTTGGCTACGTTGAATGTCGCTGCTCGTGTCGTTTGGGTGAGCTTCTTGATTTTTTCGAAAATCTGCCATCCACACTGACCTTAGAATAGATCATCCCTTAAACTTGAGCTTATTCGCAGGAGAAATTTTCGAAAGCAATGTCGACGTTCATCAAGCTCGTCCTTCGACCATACCGCATGACATTAAAAGCTCTAATCCGGCCCTCATCTTCCTTGAACGAGCCGAGCAACAACATGTAAGAAACGAAATTGTGCACGAAAGAGGTGGTCTTTGCTGGCTGATAGTTATCAACACAGTCTTAGAAACTCATCAAGAGTATCATCGTGGCAGACGCTGAAACACAAAAAGAACGTTGGGATGATCACACGCCAGGTAAGACAGGGCCTTCGTTGCCCAGATCGCAAAAACAAGGCTAGAAATAAAGATACAGGAGGTGATCAGGCTGCCAATTCTTTCACATAAAATTGCTGACAGGGGTACAACAACGACCGTCCATCCTTGACACGCCAGGTTTTCATGTTTAGGTGGTTGAATGGTCGGCAGATATCCAAGCTTTGCTATCCTGATACTTCGATTGATTTCTCATAGGAATCTCTCCGAGAACGTTACTTTCGTTGGCCACAAGCGGCTACTCGTCTGCATGGTGGCTATTTCGCGAACAGTTAGCTTTTGAGAGCTAAGAAGCTGATGGATCGCCGGTCGGACAGCTCTTCCGCCGGCAGGCTCATGAGACAATTTTCGGATCACGATCCAACCAACTGCGATCGCGCAATTCGAGTCAAGCAGTGGATCAAAACTCGTGGTCAATGAATCGTGGCCGACGTCGCGTATCTCGCCGAGCTGTCGGCACTCAACTCATGCTGTTTTGATTGGACACTAAGTACCACTCAGAAAAATTCAGTTTGACGCAGAAAAGGCAGGTCGCAAATTATCATTTGTTCTCTTTCTCTCAACGCCCGTGACAGGTGTTATTCTGTTCGCTGACTAAGATCACGTGAAACTTTAGCCTGAACCTTTTTCCTCTCCACTCAACCAGCAAAGGAAATACAGCTGCAGGAACATCGCTAGATATACCGCTTTTGCAAGATTGTAATCGTTCAATATCCAACAAACATCGTCACCATGGCATCTAGGGCGCTGCCGGATATAAAGCCAAAGCCTTCAAACAAAAAAGACGAAAATCAATGGGAAACGCGGTCGAGTATATCAGTGGTGTCTCGCTCAGCGACAACGGACACGATTGAGGAACGGAATCAAATGAATCTGCTCTTTATCACGCATACGAGTAATGCCATAGATAAGACAGTAGAGAACCACAACCCTCGAGAAATTAACCGTCGAGCGCAGCAGAACGCATTAGCTAGACGAAAGCAAACACGATCAAAGAAGCTGACAGCGAGACCCTCTCAAGACTACAAAAACTCACTTTCTCAAGAAAGAAATCAGCGACAGACTAATTCAAACAATCTGCGATGGCCTCAATGTACCAGTCTAACCACGACCATCGACTCATCGCAGGCTTATCATGCGTCAAGCGTTCGGTCTTACCTGGACTCCTACAGAATGGATCCTTTCCAATCCGGCAGAGTCAGGATGACAGCACAGGATGAAACTGTTTTCATGTATTATTTCACTACGATAATGCCAGTCGTTGAACCTGTGCAGGCAGAAAGAGAGGAGTATCACCAATGGCTAGTACCACTGGCGATCTCGGAGCCTGCATTACTATTCGCACTGATTGGGTGCATGGCTTACGACATTGAACAAGCATCTGTGATTGGCTTTGGCCCTCCTCGTAGGAGGAATATGATGACCGAGCGAGTCCAGTACAGAATCCGAGCGATTCAAGCCCTCAATGAACGTTTGTCAGATCCGAAAACGGCAATACAGTCGTCGACACTCATAGCAGTGCATTTCCTTCTATGGCAAGAGGTACGGAAACGTCACACGTGAAATTGTAATGAAGTCTAAAACTCTTTTTGCCAGATTTTTGCTGGCGATGAATGTGTACACCTTGACGGTGTTCAAAGACTGCTGAAACTCAGAGGCGGGTTTGATGGAATACAGCGGAAAGCAGTCGAGGCGATTATGGTGTAAGTGTTCTCGTGTCGCTGAAGCAGTCTTGAACTGATCATGTAGTGGTTGCACATGGCGAGCAGTAAGAACAAGAACAAAACCGATGCTTCCGATGGTGGTAGATGAGCTCCCTATGTCACAAGAGCGATTCTCACAAATTCTGTCAAAAAGCGACCCCAGTATCGCAAGACAAGGCGAAGGTCTTCTGGCTCCCGAACTAAGACAGCATTTCGAGCCAGAAATGATTCAGTTGTTGGAGGACGCGCGCATAGCTTGGGTGTAAGTGAAAATACATCGCTTTTGCTCCGACTCCTGACAGCCACTAACACCGAGAAAGGTGTTTTGAACAGATCGGAATCTGTGAGTTCTCCACAGAGGAAAAACGACACGTAAGCATTAAACGGGTCAACATCGATCATCGTCTGTTATCGTACCCTTTTGACCATTTTGGCGACTTTCTGCCAATCCAAGAAGTTTGCCGTCAAGCTTTCGTCATCTACAGTAACGCGCATTATAACGTTGTTCAGCCATCGAGTAAGATTGCTCGTTGTCTTGTTGAAGACTTGAAGATTGCCCTGGAAGCAACTGATCTACGATCATGTTGGGGAAACGCTCACAAAGCACTGCTATGGGTCTTATTCCTCGGTGCACATATGAGCTTTGGTCAACGTGAGCGACCATGGTTTGTGACCATTCTCGCTAAAGTAGCCCAAAATCTTCCATCGCGCGATTGGTTCCGAGTGCGGGCTGAGCTGGTGCACTTCTACTATTCCGACCGCGTCTTCCAGGAATCCTTCCGCAAGATATGGGATGAGGTAGAGGTTTTAGCAAGCAGTTTACCGAATTGGTTTTAGTACTGGGCGGTATCATGTGGTATTTTGGTCATGGCTAAAGGAAGCGACCTCAGACTCGTCTTTGCGACATTCGTACAAATGCTTTCCTTTATACAATATATTGGAGGTAATAGTGAGTCCAAGAAACTGAGGTAACCCTCTATGCAGATACCCTAACTGCTGAATTGAGGCCTTAACGACAGTTTCCGAAGCAGGCGCAATGCTTGCCTTATTTAATTTGAAAAAACCTAAATTTCGCCCTGCTTGCAAGCAACGGAGTGCTTGTTGTACATGCCATCAATGAACTATGCAGCACACTACGCATTCGTAGGCCTCGACCATTGGCACGGGTCTAACTTTGGTTTCCAACGACTTCGATAGTCGAATATTGAAAAAGTAAGAGATATCGAGATCAAAGGCATCAACCACCCTCTCGTGGTCGCTTACCGAGATTGCTGGCAAAAGCTCGACAACTATAGGAGAAGTTCTGGTCTACCGTGAAGGAAACTTGTTCTCTGCATCTTACATCGATTTTGAAGTAATCACACACTTACGATACCCAGAATCTAGGACTTCCCTCATCTCTCAGTCACTTCAACCATTGCAAATATAAGGCGCCTTTCCGACCCAGCGATCTTCCTTGATCTCCTCTAGCACCCACGTAACAACGCTAGCTCGGCTGATAGAAAGTTTGTCTTGCCCGCTACCTAGATAGGAAACGTTGACCGGTCCCGAAGGATCATTGGTAAGCCTGCCGACCCGGAACAAAGTGTACTCTATACTACCCGCCAGAGAGCTAACATGATCCCCGATCTTAATAACCTCGTTGTATGCATATGAGTTAAAGTTTATCATGAACCATCTCGAAAAGCTCCAGAAGTATGAGGGTTTGTCAGAGGGTGATTGGAACGAGGGTGTAGAAAGTATGATGGCTCGTTTGATCCCTTCCGACACGATCCTCGATAGTAGCCGCTCATAGCCATCTGCGAGAGGCTGTTCAAACTTTATGTCAACATATATCGATAATATCCTATCGTTGGATACGTACTGTTCCTGTTGCTTTGACCATGGCGGGCCCAGCGAATGACACAAACAAACTGGCGCCATTTTTCACTGCCTTTTCGATTGCCAGGTCATCTTCTAAGCTTCCCTGAACCATTGTAACTTGCTCGCTACCAGTCAGGCTCTCAGAGACTTTATCGGCATTGCGAACCAGTATCGTCAGACTGTGGCCTTCTCGAAGGGCATTTTCGCAGAATATAGTGCCAATGGCGCCTTTAAAAATGATTTGGTCAATTCCTGGGAGTAATCGACGCAATTAAGAGTAAACATCATACCAGAAGCACCCAGAACGAGGATGTGCATTGCTGCTACGTGACAGATAGATTGTAGGCTTTGGTTTTACGCTTTTACGTGTTCTCTAGTCGGCTTTCGGCTACTCCAGGTGCCTTGGCTTTTCACTAGCATTAATTGTGCATGAACGGGAGTCGCTGTCTCCGAATTCCGGAATTTCAGTCTTCTCTTTTGAACGATTGGTTAGAATTTGCTGAATAAGTTGGGACCGAGTGGCCATACTAAGGACTACTATCGTAGCGGATATATGATCTTTTGCGGATCATAATGAACTTAATCGAGGTTTGTTTGTTAATTATAACAGACATTCTATTCAGAATAGTGTGAGTCAATTGATCGTGGTTGCATTGAATCACCATGATTCAGCTTGCCATGTTCAGCTAAGACGTGAGTCTGGAAATGCTATCAGCTCTAGTAGCTAGTTTGGTATATCCTTGATGCATGGCGGCACCGAAAGGTGCAATACCTAACGCTCAAGCTGGGAGGCAATTGGGAAAATTCGCTTGTGTACACAACACCAAGCATGAAACAAAGGTTGGCAAGGAAAAATCGGGCTCGCCAATACAATAGAATAAAGCTACGCAGCCTCACTGGTTTTCTTGGGAGGAGTTTGTTCCAATCATTGACGTGAGAAGTGCAAAAGTCAGCACCCGTGACTTTAGGATTTTCAGTATGCAACGTGGTCGTGGTTCCTGCCTATATATGCGCCATGAAGTCTGCCCTCGAAACTTTACTACTCTCAGCGTCTCTAACACGAGAAACCTCACACCCGCTACGGCTAGCGAGGTTTTGCTTGTGAGGGAAATTACTGCCAGTTACATTGTATATCTTAGTCCGACTGTCAACAGTCACAAATGCTGTGAGCTATTCATGTTTGGGCCAGTTGGCAGGGTAGCCAAATTATAACCATATTCCCTACATCACCAAACACCAGTCATTCATTTTGACGCACATAAGAGCCCCGAACAAGTACGTACCTGCCTACCTGAAGCTTCCTCAGATTCCATCGAGCACTAACAGTTGTGTTAAGCATACCCATGCCTAGAGAGTGGGTTGTATAATGTCTGAACTGAATCTGATTATAAGGCGTACATCATAGCGGCTATGTGAGGAGCACTACTAGTTTGCTCTAATGAAGGGGACTCGTGGGTCACTAAGAAAGAGTGTGCGAGGATGCCTTTTCGGGGGCGCCACTTCGTATTTATGCGCCACACCATGCTCTAGCCTCAGCCTGAATAGGGGCAAGCAACAACTTCTTTTTGGTGCGATCAATCTTAATCCGATCTTAGATGTTATCATTATTTAAGCTGTATAGAGACCAAGTGAAGCCTTTCGCCTCGTGTCAAATCACATTCGTTTCAGAAGCCAAATAAGCAAGCGCGGCTCAATTGCTGCCCTTCTCAGAAACACCCACAAGTGTCAGCCTTCCAAACCTTAATGCTTTGCCAGAACACGACCCGATCAGCAAAAATGCGGCCTACATACGCACCGTTATCGACAAGAAGCTCTATTTGTCTCCTCCAGATCGAAACGGTAAATCAAGGCAGCATTCTTGCTACTTTGTTTACTACAGAACTTGATTCGGTCCCACTATATGATGCCTTATCCTATACATGGGGATGCCCGCTGTCCCCATACCTTCCATCCAAAAAAGGAAAAGAAGCCGTTGCTCAGCAAACTATTTTCTTAGAATACCGTGGCCAGTCCCAAAGACTCTATATCACGCCAAATCTCAAAGATGCACTGATAGCCCTACAAACTATCAATCTTGCCCCTCTCTCGACACAGAGATGCGCCTATCTGTGGGTAGATGCTATTTGCATCAACCAGTCCGATCTCGATGAGAAAGCAGTTCAAGTCCGACTCATGAAGAACATCTACCGACAAGCATCAAAAGTATTGGCTTGGCTGGGTCCCGAAGATGAGGCCACGTCTCACGTCTTTGAGGTCATTGATAACTTGTCCAAATTTGGACCTGAGAAATACAAGGCCGTTACTCCAGAAGATGTGGGCCGGCCACAGATCTATGTTGAAAAGCTTGGGATACAGGCCTTGAACTATCGACACTGGTTATCCTGGGTGGCATTTGTACACAGACCCTATTTCAAGCGTGTTTGGATAGTTCAAGAGAACATTCTTGCCCAGGATCTCATTGTAGTTTGTGGAGAGCGAGTTTTACCTTGGACGGCAATGTTGTCCACATTCAATTTTCTTTATTATAGTGGTTGGAGAATTAACTTATACATCGGACAAATGGGTATTAACAATATCCTTCCTCCGCGCTCAGAGCTCGGAATCTTTGCGAAGTTAGTTGAGAGCCGGATCGATTCGGGTGCTGGTGCTCACCAACTATTTCATGGGCGAAAAGGAACATTAGTTGCAGGCAAACAATGGCCGCTTGAAAATTAGCTCGCGAACTACCGATACTGTGAAAGTAAAGATCCACGAGACATGGTCTACGTCCTCATTGGAGTTGCAAGGAAAGGTTACCGCCCATTCGACACACAGCAGCAGTTACTAGAGGTTAGTTATAAAGAGCCTGTAGAAGTAGTCTTTGGGCAGATAGCCAAAGCAATACTACTTTCTTCTAGGAATCTCTCTCATCTCGCGTAGAAGGAAGGCTCTTTCATGACCAATATTAAGAATCTACCGTCGTGGGTACCAGATTACAGCACCCCGGCTATACCTGAGCCGCTCTCGCTCCGAAGCCCCAACCGCAAGTGGAATGCTTCTGAAGGTATTCTATGGATCTCGGATCAATGGTCAATGGACGACTCCCGTTTAAAAATCCAAGGGAAGTTCCTCGGATCTGTGGAGGACGTGTCAATGGATCCTCTGACTTGGCGCGAAGACAAAAGCGCTCAATTTTGGTGCGCTATTTGTAGGTCGCGTGTGGCTTATCTATACCATATCCGTCCTTCTCTAGTCTGTAAGTCCAAGTTCATCGTATTACATTTTGTCTTTACAAAGCATTTATTCCCGTTACACTAGTTATCACAAGTAATCTATCCCGAAACAATGGTGCATCGATCTAATCCATATATCAGCTCCACATCTCCGCCTATTCATAGTAGGATTGAAGTTCTCTGGCGAATCCTCCTTGCTGACACCTTTGGGATCATACATCCGGCACCACCTGCCACCGCCACGCATTTCCTCGAGCACGTAACTCTGGTAGTTGTGAAAGAGGCTCTTTTACAACGCGAAGTCCGCCGCTCTTCTCTGAGGCGCAAAATAAAGCATGGAATACGAACCGGTACCCGTGCAGCCTTAGGTTATGCGACGAACGACACCGATTCTAATCCGAAGCTCGCGCCATGGGGTGTACTTATAGACAACGAACCAAAAGGCTCACCGCATGGGACAGAGGAGTACAGCGTATAACGTCAAGAGTCGGTGATTTTTTGTCAAAGGATGGGAAACCATCGGATTTAGTAGGGTGGCAAGCGTGGAGGAAAGAAAAAAATTTGGCGTTTGGGCGAAGACGGGTTTTTAGGACAAGCACTGGATTATTGGGATTAGGGCCGACTAACATGGTGGTTGGCGATGGATTATGGATATTCGCTGGAGCAGATACACCATTTGTCGCAAAAAAATTGGAAAATGGAAGGTACAAAATGCTAGGTCAAGCATATGTGCATGGCGTCATGCATGGGGAGGCTGTCACGGGTAGTGATAGGAGTGATTTTGAGGATCTTATACTTGAATAAGTCGAAACTACGGAATAGCCACTGTACCGTATTATCAGGCATAATCCGATGGTATAACAGATCTTAGAAGACAAGCGCATTTCAGAAGTTGTTCATAGCCAGTAAAGCAATCTTTTTTGATGCTAGTGTGATTGCTGGGTCATTCCTCGTGAGTAGTGCAGCGCCGCCGTAAGAAGCGCTGGGACTTCAAAAGGCAATGCTGCCGCCAGTGTAATACTAACGGTTCAAACCATGTCATCAGTAGCGAGTACGTCAGCTGCTCTTTTATAATGTTCAGTCATCTTCTGCAAGCTTCAAACAAGCTTAGTTATGGCAAGAGTCAGTGTTAAGGACGACATGTGAGCTATAGCAAGGTTCAATGAAGGAGAGGACGCTTCACTTCCACTACTGTGTTACCTCGTCTATTAAGATCACTCATTAATACAGTTAATGGTGAACGCACAAATCCAACTCAGCTTCAGCGTCTTCAGCCTTAGTGCCACCCTTGTCTAGGAAAACGAAGTTTAGCCCTAAAAGCAGGGAAGACCATAACTTTGCTTCTAGGTATACTAAAATCACGTCTTCATTTGCTTCAGAATGAATTCGTAGTTATGTGGACAGCAAAACAAAGCCTTGTCATTTACCGCACGAAAATACAAATTGGTTACGAACTAGATTATATATGCTACTAACTGTAGAATAGTACTCCAGGTTTGGTGTCCCACTCATTAAATCGATCATAGGAGGCTCTGGAACCGAACGAGACAGCAGGACTAGAGACTTCCTTAACTTCTTCAACTTCTACACGAGTTTTGGAGGCCAGCGATGTCCTTCTACATCGATTTAGTTGTAACTAGTTGAAGTCTCAGTTGCGCCGAAGGCGGGCAAAAAAGGCAGGTAGCGTGCCTTTTCATTTGACCTGCCAATGCATGATTGACGCTAGTACTGATTAATCGGAAATCAGCTGATGGAATGAAGCCTTGGTGGCTTACAGTATAGATCACTTGTCTTGGTACGTGCAAAATCTTATGCGGATCTAGTGAATGTGATTGGCCTCGAGTTGGTTGACTAGGGACGATGCCTCTTACTACTTGGTGCAGGTTTATCGATCCTGGTTGCAAGCTTGTAGAACCAATACCTGTACATATATGACCGCCGTGCCGATGACTGCGATTGGAGCGCAATATCACAGCACATGCCCATGCTTTTACCCCGCACATCATCGCTCGATGCTGATCTCTTCGACCTTCACATTATGTTATGCACCCTTCCCTAGACACTAACTTCAACCCATCATGAGTCTGAGGCGAGTAGACACAGCTTGTCAATCTCGTCATGCTCGGCTGAAGTCTGAATTTGGAAGTTAATCAACGCTGATAACTAGTTTGGGAGAACTCTGATGTATGGCGAAGCCGAAAAGTGAAGCATTGGATGATCAGGCTGGAAAAATTCTTGAGCTATGTGGCGAGCATGCATTAGACCGGCCTCTGCTCGAGCAGATTAAACCCTGCAAGAGCCTTGCTGGCCAGCTTACTGCATTGGACAAAACCTTGGCTCAATATTTGGTGAAAGAGGAAGCCACGCTCGCTCACAAACGCAACAGTCCGGTCCTTCGAGTGCTCACCAAGCCGCCCTTACCAGACAGCAACATAGTGACCACTACAATAGTTCGCCATATTAAACAATGCCGACATGACAACTCGGGTCACGTTTTGGAAGCGCTACTAGGCACACTTGCTACAGTAGTGACTCCAGCTAAGCTGAATGAAGTTGTCAATGAGCTCCTGCTTAAGGCCGTGAGGCGGAATAGTTCAAGCTATGTCAGTCCTCTGGCTGCGAGAGCTAGCCATGAAACGCTTGACACTGCACTGCGCGAAGCGCTCCTGCGCCAACGTGCACATTGTGTGAAATGTTTGCTCAGTCATGGGGCTGACCCTAACTCTCTCGGGGTCTCTCATCTTTCCAAGTTGATGATCGACAATGTCAAGGTCTTTGAGCTACTTTTGCGGGCTCATCATCCTCTGAAGGATGAAAATTTTGGTCCTCTTTGCACTGCTGCTGCCCAAAGCTGTAGTACACGTACCTTTAATCTCCTTCTGAGGGCGAAATATCGTACTGGCAGTCAAAAGGCAGCCGGATGGGATCGAGACAATCTACTGAAAGAGTTGCTCAGGGCACGGAAATTTGACATGTTCTACGTCCTTGCTTCCACAACATTCAATTGGCCACTTACAACTGGCACTGTCTTTCTTGATGCCATTGAAAGCACGAAAGGATTACATTCTACGAGGGAAAAGGTGATTGAAATCCTCCTCTGCCTCACAAAAGACTTCAATGCAGTCGCTTCTGCATACTTGGTGCAGCTTTTCTCTAGCTTGATTTCGGAAAATGACTCCGAAATGATGTCCATCTTCTTGAAACATTCTCACATTGTGCCCTCAGAAACCATTGGGCTGATCTGTCGCCTTGGCGCGCTTGATTTGCTGGATATTGTTCTAAGCGTCGAATATGTCGGTCAAACTAATCCGGAAATCAATTCACGAATCAGTGTTGATGCATCGCACATCTTGGACTTGATTCGAGCCGTGCTCGATGAGCCCCAACCGTTATGCACAGATGTGGTCAAGCAGTTAATTTACCGCGTAGGGCTCTTTCTCTCGTCACAATCCACCGATTCTGTACCAAGCCCTGGCTTTTACGAAATTTTGACGTCAGCAATGCAATCAAAAATGCAGAACAGTCTCGAATTGCGAATCATGAGTATTTTGGAAGTAACACAGGACATTAAACTTCAATACAGACAAAATTTCGCTCTTGGACAACCGCAGCTGGATAAACTGCTGCTTTGTGCAGTGCAAAACGGGTTGGCTTTGTTGGCAGAGGCTCTGCTTGAATCAGGAGCATCTCCTGATATATCTGATACGAAAGGCCGATCTGCATTGTTCCTTGCCGTTCTTGGTGGACATGAAAAGATTGTTAGAGTTCTCGTTGATGGCCAAGCCCCGCCTAATGATGGAAGTCTCCATGTGGCAGCATGTAAAGAACAATGGGGAACCATGCAAATACTCCTAATGGCTGGTCACAGCCCCCTGCGTCGCTGTGCAATTTCCGGGTGGACCACAGTCTTGGAGGCGTGCGTGCGACATGCCTATTCACCATGGCCTCTAATACTGGATAACGGTGATGACTTGTCATATCCGCAGCAATTTCCGTCGCAGGATTTCCCAACCACAATTGCCATACTTATGCATGAGGAGCAGTCAAAATCGAATATCGCAAGAAAGGCAACGGAAATTGTGTTGGTGCTGGTCCTTGCCCTAACGAAACAGCATACACACGCCCTGGTAAGTGAACTTTTATCTTACATCGAGAAATATACCGTGCAGAGTCTTTTGTCACCACAGCGTATATACCGCAACGGTTCTCTAAGATTCTCCGTTTTGGGCCTTATTGAGCGATGGCCAAAGGTGGCTCTTGATCCTGATGATCAACAGGATCTTGTGGAGCGGATGCGGAGCGAGGGTTTCCAGCCAGTCTTCTACACTGTAGAAGGTGACCAGCCTCCTTATGCTGTGTGTGTCCCAGAAGCTTTGGTGGAAGCCCAAAAGAGGCGAACAGCTTTCAATTCGAAAGAATGCTCAGTCCAAGTCTACTGCGCCCAGCCAGGACTTGAGGATATACATGCAGGACTGGTCCCTGCCTGCAACACAACTCACGGATGGGATGACACGATAATCTGCACGGACTGCCTACAGAGCTATTTGGAGGCTCGCATGTTTCCTCTAGAAGACCAAAAGGTTAGGTTCAAATTTCCTACCACCGAAGTGCCTTGCTGGGCTCCTGGTTGTCAATATATCCTTGATCATGACACGATAAAGAGATATGTCAAGCCGGACGTCTTTTCATTATATGATAATGCCCTGTTACAACAACATTTGCGTACTCAGAAATCTGTGATCAAATGTGCCAAACCCGACTGTCCGGGAGCAATCTGGTTTGATGAAAAGGAAAACCTGGCTTCCACTGTGGTTCTGTGCTTTGAGTGCTACGAAAATACGTGCATCGAATGTAACGATTTGTACGAAAAACATAATAATCAGCCTTGTCCTGCAGGTGAAGCGCGAAGGAAAGATGAAAGACTGCTCAGAGAGGAGGAACAGTCGCAAGCCGCACTGGACCAAGAGAAAAAGTGTCCACGCCCAGACTGTGGACTTGCATATGAACACTTAAGTGGCTGTGACCACATAGTGTGTGGAAAAAATGTTTATGACAACCTATTCGATGGTAAGTCTATCTTTCATGGCAAACTTCAACTCGCCATTGGCTTTCCGAGTCTCCTGGTAGCCCTGAAACCTCCTGCCACCTCCTACAATTCTCTCCAGCTCACCAAGAGCTGCACATTCTCTTAGAGATGCTGCTGACTTGCGATTTTGTACAGTCGGTTGCCGACATGAATTTTGTGCGAGGTGCCACGGAGACTGGCCGGAAGGCCACAGAGCGGAGTGCACATACATCAGACACTTCTGATGACCGGCATTGTATTGACAAGCTCTACACTCTCTAGGATGTATTGTATCTACCTTGTTCTTGAATTAGTAAGTTAAAGTGGTCGCTCTTTTCAGCTCCTGTAATTCTTACGATATCACCATGTAAAAAGTGATATACTATGCTCCAACCTTTTAAATTATAGAGACGGGAGCAACCGGTCACGGTCAGCAGCCAGACTTGGACCTCAACAAAGCAGCCTGGCTTACATATTGTTATCCAAAGTTTTTCTCCTATGCTTCCATATTACAAAGTCAATACAAAGCACGGACGTTTTGATTTTCTACATATGTTTACGCATTGTGTTGGTGAGCCAATAAGCACTTTTATATACAAGTTGTTAAATTATTATAAAATTTCAATTCCGCATCCCGTGTAATGTATATGCTTACAAGTCCGAAGCACGTTACGATTCTCTCGATAGTTAATAATCTTGGTATCCTGTATACTGATTAAGGTAAGCTAAATATAGCGGAGCAGATGTATATGCGAGCACTGGCCGAGAGATGGATATTACTTAGGCCGGATCACATCTCGACTCTCGAGACAGTTAACAATTTCGGTATTCTGTATCGTTCTTAAGGTAAGCTAGACGAGGTAGGGTAGATGTATAAGCGAACACTGGTAGGGTATAAGAAAGCACTAGGAGCGGGGTATACCTAGACTCAGGACATGACACTTGTCGGACGCATAAACCACCCGGCTACGACGACCTAGGGTCGATGTAGTAGTTGCTGGCGTATGCGTATTATGGCTTAAAACTGTAACCGCGGATATATAAACTTGAAAACCTTTATATTCTATAATTCCATGATCTTGGGTTGTCGTAGTATAAACTACTGTGAGAGATGTCTAGTATTTCGGGTTGTGGGAAAAGCACGTGACTGAACGTTGGGGGCTTTGGGCGTTGGATGATCCGTGGACATTACCATGCTGCGCAGGCATCCAGCTTGGCAGAACCTGGCTACCACGTTTCTTCACTTTCCGTCTGAGCTTTGTACTTTGAGACGCTCAAGTTATTACACACCTCCTCAACATTAGGACGTTAGAGCTGAAGGAATTTCTTGGGGTGCAAACTCCGCCATACGCCATACTATCTCACAGGTGTGGTTAACAGGAGCTTAATTCTGACGATGTGCGCAGAAACCGCATTGATCAAAGGCTACAAGGCTACTAAAAGTTGCTTGGAGCTTTTAGTGTTGCCGTAAAGTATAATGTGGATTATCTATGGATAGACACCTGTTGCATTGATAAAAGAGCAGTGTAGAATTATTAGAGGCGATTAACTCCATGTACTCTTGGTACGAGAAGGCGGAAATATGCCTTGCATACCTCGAGGATGTCAAACACACTACAGACATTGATGACTCGTTTACAAAAAGCGTCTGGTTCACTCGTTCGTGGACATTGCAAGAACCCCTAGCGCCTAAGTAGGTAGACCTTTACAATGCGAACTGGGAATTGATAGAAGATAAGGAATCTAGGGATGAGGTGATTTAAGCTAGGACAGGAATACCAGACTACATTTTGGCAAAGAAGGGTAAACTTTGGGAATATAGTATGGCTGAAAGGATGTCTTGAGCATCCGACCGACATGGTACAAGACCAGAAGACATTACTTACAGCTTGATGGGAATATTTGACGTAAATATGCCGCTCTTATACGGATAAGGTGAAAAGGCATTTCTTTGACTCTAAGAAGAGATCATTCGACGTGCTAATAAACCAACCTTCTTACTTTAGGACCTCGATATCACAGCCCCAAATCTATTTACAAGCAGTCCCGCCGATTTTTAAAATGCTAAGCAGCGAGGTATATATTACTAACAAACACATACCTCGTTCAACTTGACTAATATCAGTCTCGAGATCGAGGCCAAACTTATTAGATACGGTCTTGATATATATAGTGTTGTCGTCGGGGTAACCGCGGACGAAGAGAATATAAATATATAATTCTTCTTCGAGAGCATTTAGTCTTAAATACATTCTACAGAATTAGAGTTGTGGTAGTAAGCTCCGTTATAAAGAGCAAGACTAAAAGATTACAATTCTGCGGAGCACTTCGAAACCGCAGCTTGCAGAAGAGATAGCACTTTACGAAGGTCTTCCAGCGTTTTAATACGGTATTTGGATCCGCTCTGATCATTCATTTCCAATCCTGCCAGTTAAAAATTTCGAGACCTAAACTGCATAGAGGTTTAAGACTAGAGCATTGTAGTATTAACACGAGCGGTTAGATTTAAACTGCGCCTTTACTGATCCAGCATGTCTAGGCATTGCCAAGATGAAACGTCAACTTAATGAGTCTAAGATTCTGTGGTTGGAATTTTCGTTTAATTTTGAATCTCATTGTTGCCTGTTGATCAGATAGACGCCGGAGAGAGTACAATTATATAAGTAACTTATGCTGCCCTTAGTATACGAGCTCTCTGATGTTATTCCAGGTGAAGCAAAAGTTGTCGGCTTTCATGGACTTTATCGAGAAGTTAAGATGTGGGACGTCGTGGACGAGGGATTAGGACCTGTGTCCCATTTCTTCCGCCGACCAAGATTGGATCACTTTGTTCAGATTCTTACAGAGTTAACATCCATCGAAATCCTGTCTGGATTCGGTTTATTCACCCCTGGTAGAAAGAAAACCGCTTTAACTCTTGGCTTTTGCTTTTTATATTAACTATGCCCCTTAACAGAAATAACATAGCCTCGACAGGTTAGTACCAGAAAAATTCTCAACGTTGTTATACTTTCTATACACGCTAAGTTACTCTAAAACTATACTCGTTAGTTTCGATAGCGTCCTACTGCTTTCTAAGGTGTCCTCGACCTCGGATGCTTATTCCTAGAAAGTATTAGTTATAAAATTTATCCTGTTTAACCCGGCCCTACTCGGTAAGATGGTTACACAACGTTCGAAACGACTATATCTTTAGAAATAGGGCTTAGGTTAAGGGCTCGTTCGAGTTTTTTTTATTAAGTTTCTTTAGTTTTTATAGTCTTCTAGGCTTTATTAGGTTATAAAGGTATTTAAAAACCGGTTTTTCTCTTTCTAGAATATATATTCGTTGTAGGAAGTAAGTAAATAAAGAGATAGAATAGTTTAATTAGGAGAGCGTGACAATTCGAATAAGGAAAGTTAAGCGAATAATTCTTAAATTATACTAACGCGTGACAATTCCAAAAAGGAAAGTTAAGCGAATAATTCTTAAATTATACTAACGCGTGACAATTCTAAAAAGGAAAGTAAAGCGAATAACTTTTTAACTTTACTAAAAGTATAATTATTTATATTAAGTAAGTTAAGCGAATTTTATAATAGTATTTTATTCCTACTACTAGGTTTTTCGTTTCTTCTGGCAGAAGTGGGAGTTTACTTACCGAGACGGGCTTAGCGTGTTTCCGGATTGGGTTAGTAGGGAAAAACTTCTGACAGAAGTGGAATTAGGGTTATAAAGGATATAGGGGTAGTAGATTCTATCTTATAGAATTGTCTAGAGGTATTGGTATATGTTATAGAGTTACTTATTTAGTAATCCTATATAGTCTCGTCGATATCTAAAACGTAGTAAGACGGTAAAAGGGGTTAGTAACGTTATTTACGTTGGATTCGCGTTATCCTTAGTAGCTTAAATAAAGGAACCTTAAGAAACACTTAATAATAGTATATTATTTACTAATAGAAGACAGTATAGATTTCTATTACGAATTAACTCTTAACGTAGCGATTTATATTCCCTACTAGACGAGTATGGTGCCTAGAGGTAAAGAATCTTTTAAAAATCACCTTCGGGCCTAGCCTTACTACTTAACTAAAGGCGCGTTTAAGGTAATACGCGATTATCTTATTAGTCTACAATTAAATTCTCCTTTCTAGATTCCCTACTCTTCTCTTATCGAACAGCTTATTAAGGCGATTCTTTATTTAAAAGTTTACTACGGGTATTACTATTTACACTATTATAATTAACGAAGTATTAACGAATCTAAAACGCGAGATTATATTACTAATATTTATTATATCCGTACTAAACGATAACGATAAGGGTATAAGCCCTATCTCTTATAAACTATTTTTAACTCTCTTAGCCTTATTCGATAGTTTCGAGTTTTTATAACGAAACAGGATCCTTAAGCTACCCAGTTAGTTCGAATTAATATATTTTAAAACCCCTTTCTTGTCTAGTAACGTTAAGTGGAGTAAAAAATTACCGCTAAAAAAAAGAAATAAGTAGATTTAGTCGTAGAATCGAACGGCTACCTAGCTAATATTTTATTCTAAATCCAGTTATATAGGTTTACTTAATACTTAAAGGG
>JAPDRQ010000354.1:0-19251 GCA_030247915.1 Neophaeococcomyces mojaviensis
GCAGCACGTCGCGGGTCAATCGCACATCCGGTGCTTCACCGTCGGCCGGCTCCAGGTCGACCAGGCGCGCGGCCAGCGCCAGGCGCTCGCGGATGCGCTTGCGCAGTTCCTGGGTGGCGGCATCGGTGAAGGTCACCGCCAGGATCTGGCCGATGCGCAGGCCCTGCTCCACCACCAGGCGGGTGAACAACGTGGCCAGGGTGAAGGTCTTGCCGGTGCCGGCGCTGGCTTCGATCAGCCGGATGCCCTCCAGCGGCAGCGCCAGATAGGGATCGCGGCTGAGGGATTCGCTGCCGTCTTCGGTGATGGCGGTGTTCATGCGCTGCCCTCCTGGCGTGCTTCGGTGCCGAGAGCGCGGCCTTCGCGCACCGCGCTGAAGACCACCTGGCTGTTGCGCAGCAGGTCGGCGTAGCTGGCATCGGTAGCGAACGGGTCGGCACCCCGCAGCAGCAGCTGCCAGGCGTCGCTGCTGGATTCACCCCAGGTGCGGTCGCTGCCGTGCCACTGCTTCCAGCCTTCGCTGCGCTGCTTTTCTGCCGGCGCGTTGTACAGCACCCAGCCGGTGTACGGGGCAAAGCGCAGCGGCTCGCGCAGGCCACGCTGGCGCAGCTGCAGCAGCGCACGCAGCGCCGCACGTGCAGCGGGAACGCTCAGTGCCGGCAGTACATGCGGGCCGGGACCGGCGTCGCCGCCATCATGGAACTGCACAAGCGGCAGCGCATCGCCCGCAGCGTTCGCCAGCAGCCAGTCCAGGCCGTGGCGGATCACTGCATTGCCATTGAGTGTGCCGGCACGCAGGCGCACCAGCCCTTCGGGATGCCGATCGGCGACGCGGCCATGCAGGCGCACGCCATCAATCTCCACTTCGTAGCGACGGCTTTCCAGCGGTTCGCCCTGCATCCAGCCCAGCAACGCACTGGCATACGGGCCGGTCTTCAATTGTTCCACCTCGAACTGGCGCTCGCCCAATGGGCCGGACGGCAGCAGGCCGCGCGCGCGCAGCCGCGGGTACAACGGCTCGGTATCGCCGCTGAGCGTGGCACGTACCACCGCGGCCTGCACGCTGCGCTTTTCCGGCCCGCGCGAGGACAGCACCAGCGGTTCCAGGTCATCGACTTCCTCGACGTCGTCGGCCAGGCGCAGGCCCAGCGACTGTGCGAGGAACTGCCCGGCCGGGTCGCACAGGAAGCGGCGCAGGGTATCGAGCGCGACTTCGTCTTCCACCGCATCGTCGAGCGGCGGCGGCAACGAAGCATCGAACCACGGCTGCAGGCCGCCGCGCTGGCCGGTGAGACGACCGGCGGCCGGATGCCATTGGCGGCGATAGCTGAAGCGACGTGGATCGCCATCACCGAACGCCGCCGGTGAGAACGGCTGCAAGGCATGTCGCACGGTGAAGTCGCGGACCGCCGCAGGCGGATCGAGGTGATACGCGGCGGCGGCATCGATCAGTTCGCTGACCAGCACCGACGGTTCGCGCACGCTGCCATCGCGCGGATCGGCGCCGAGATAGCTGAGATAGAACACCTCCTGCGCGGCGGCAAACAGCTGCAGGAACAGGAAGCGATCATCCTCGCGGGTGGAGCGGTCGCCTGGACGGCGGCGCGGCGTGTCCAGCTCGGCGGTGAGCTGGTTGAGACCGGCCGCCGGGTCGCGGCGCGGGAAATCGCCATCATTGAGACCGAGCACGCAGATCACCCGGAACGGCAGCAGGCGCATCGGCACCATGCGGCCGAAGCTGATGCCACCGGTCAGCAGCGGTGCGCGCGTATCGGCCTCGCCCAGCGCGCCTGCGAAGTGCGAACGCACCACCTCCGGCGGCACGCCGTCTTCGAAACCGGCCTTGGCGGCATCGTCGGCAAACTGGTTGAGCAGCTTGCGCAGCCGCTCCAGCGCGCGCTGGCTGTTGGGCGAGGTGGGCGTGTTCGGTAGCAGTGCATCCAGCAGCGACAGCAGGCGCTGTCGCCACTGCGCCGGGGTCAGCAGTTCGCCCAGGCGGCGCTGGTAGATGGCCAGCACGCGCAGCAGGCGCAGCAGCCGGTCCAGCGCGTCCAGCGCGCCGCCTTCCAGTTCGATCCACGGCGCCACGCCGGCCAGGTCGGCCTCGCTACCGGTGGCATGACCGAGTACCAGGCGATCCAGGGCGAACTGCCAGGTGTAGGCGTCGTCGGCCGGTGCCTGGTGCTGGTTGCGGTGTTTCGCGTCCAGGCCCCAACGTGCGCCGGCCTGCTGCAGCCAGCCATGCAGGCGGTCGAAATCCACCGCTTCCAGCCCGGCCGCTTCGGCCAGCGGCGCGCTGGCCAGCAGGTCCAGCACTTCGTTCAAGCCAAAGCGCGAGACTGGCAGGCCCAGCAGATGCACGAACACATCGGCCAACGGCTCGCCTGCCAGTGGACTGCTGTCGGCCAGCGCATACGGAATGTGCTCCTCCTCGCCGCCACGACCGCCGAACACCGCTTCCAGGTACGGCACATAGGGATCGATGTCCGGCGCCAGCACCGCGATCTCGCGCGCCTGCAGCGGCGGGTCGAAGCGCGGGTCCTGCAGCAGGCTGCGCAGCTGGTCGTGCAGTACCTGCAGCTCGCGCAGGCGGGTATGGCAGGCATGCACCTGCAAGCTGGGATCGTCGCTGCGCAGAGCCTCGCGCACCTCACCCGAGGGCAATGCGCGGCGGTGGAACAGGTCACGCTGCAGGCGATGCAGCAGGCTGTCGGACAGGCCGCCTTCGTCCAGCGTCGGCCGGGTGTCCTCCTCCGGATCGGAATAGGCGGCGATCTCGCCGGCCGGGTGCACCACCTCGTAACTGCCCAGCACCGCCATGAAATCGCGGCCGGCCGCACCCCAGGCTTCCAGCAGGCGGTTCTCGCCGGCCGCTTCACCGAAGGGATCGGGCGCGCCGCTGCGCAGGCGCTCGGCCAGCGTCTGCAGGTCGCCCCAGTACGACTGCACCGGGGTAGGCATATAGAAATGCAGCTCGCCTACCCGCGCCTGGGTGGCCATCACCCGCAGCACGTCGGGCGAGATGTTGAGCGTCGCGAACGCAGACATGCGCGGCGGCAAGCCCTGCGGCAGCGGCTGACCGGCGCCTTCGAAGCGGTCCAGGTACTCCTGGATGCGGCGGGCGCGGTAATCGTGGCCATGGGTGATGGTGCGCCACAGGATCGCCTGTGGGTCGGCCGGATCGGCGCCGGCCGCCCAGCGCAGCAGCCAGTCGCGCCGCCAGGCCTGGTACTTCTCGAACACCGAAGCCAGCTCGCCGGCCAGCGCCCACGGCTTCAAAGCATCATCGCCGGCAAGATAGGACTGCAGCGCGCGCATCGGCGGCTGCGCCAGCAACGCCGGATCGCGCAGTGCCTGATACAGCTTCCAGTGCAGGCCGGCCGCGTCCAGATCGTCCTGCTCACCGCTGACGTTGGCCTTCAGCGCCCGGGCCACGAACTCGCCTGGAGTCAGGAATTCGAGGTTGGCGGCGACGCCGAACTCCGCGGCCAGTGTCGCTTGCAGCCAGCGCCGCATCGCCACCTGCGGGATCAGCACCACTTCCGGCGCCAGCAGCGGCTGGCCCGAAACCGGCGCACGCACGTTGCGTGCCAGCAGCGCGGCCAGCACGTCCAAGGAGTTGGAATGGTAGAGGCGGAAATCGCTGCCTGGGTCACTCATCATGCACAGTGTGCAGGACGGCAGGCAGTATTCAATGGTCAACCCATCGCCGGTACGGATTGTTCCGGGCTTCCGGCCGATTGTCCCGGCCTACGCGAGGCCTTGCCGTGCAACAATACTGGACCGTCCAGTCTGCTTATGTTCAGCCGGCGGGCCCGATCCTTCGATGTCTAAAAAACGTTAATGGTGCCCATGTCGGCTTCCGCCTCCAGTCTGGTGCAGTTATCCAACGTCCGCATCGACCGGAGCGGGCGCACGATTCTGCGCGACGTGTCGCTGCAGGTGCCCAAGGGCAGCATCACCGCTGTGCTAGGTCCGTCCGGCAGCGGCAAGTCGACCCTGCTGGCGGCGCTGACCGGCGAACTGCGCCCGGTCGCCGGCGAGGTCACCCTGTTCGGCAAGCCGATCCCGCATGACAGCGGCGCGCTGCTGGAAATGCGCAAGAGCGTGGGCGTGCTGCTGCAGGGCAACGGCCTGCTGACTGACCTCACCGTGGCCGAGAACGTCGCCCTGCCGCTGCGCACGCACACCCGCCTGCCCACCGCCGTGCTGCGCCGCCTGGTGCAGATGAAGCTGCATGCGGTGGGCCTGCTGGCCGCCGCCGATGCCTGGCCGCGCGAGCTGTCCGGTGGCATGGCGCGCCGCGTGGCGCTGGCCCGTGCACTGGCGCTGGACCCGCCGCTGATGATCTACGACGAGCCGCTGACCGGGCTGGACCCGATCGCCTCGGGCGTGATCATGAGCCTGATCCAGCGCCTCAACCACAGCCTGGGCCTGACCAGCATCATCGTCAGCCACCACGTGCACGAGACCCTGCCGATCTGCGACCAGGTGATCGCGATCGCCAATGGCGGCATCGTATTCCAGGGCACGCCCGAGGCACTGCAGTCCAGCCAGGACCCGCTGTTGCGGCAGTTCCTGCACGGCCAGCCCGATGGCCCGATTCCGTTCGATGCCGCACCACGCGCGAGGGTTGCCTGATGCCGTTCGTCCAAGCCACCCGCTCGCTTGGCCGCGCCGGCCTGTTCTCGCTGACCGTGCTGCGCGGTTCGCTGCCCACGCGTGACTTCCTGGCCGAGCTGACCCGCGAGATCTACAAGATCGGCGCGCGCTCGCTGCCGATCATCGCCGTCGGCGGTGCCTTCGTCGGCCTGGTGCTGACCCTGCAGGGCTACCGCACGCTGACCACCTTCGGTGCGGCCGACGCGCTGTCGACCCTCCTCGGCCTGTCGCTGTACCGCGAGCTGGCGCCGGTGCTGACCGCGCTGCTGTTCATCGGCCGCGCCGGCAGTTCGATCGCCGCCGAACTGGGCCTGATGCGTGCCACCGACCAGATCAAGGCGCTGGAGCTGATGGCGATCGACCCGGTGGCCAAGGCGGTGGCGCCACGTTTCTGGGCGGCGGTGCTGACCGTGCCGTTGCTGACCGGCATCTTCTGTTCGCTGGCGATCAGCGCCAGCTATTTCGAAGCCGTGCACGTGCTGGGCCTGGACAACGGCGTGTTCTGGTCGGCGCTGCGCAACAGCGTGGACTTCTGGGACGACTTCGGCGTGGCAATGCTGAAGTCGGCGATCTTCGGCGGCACTGCCGCGCTGGTCGCCGCCTACGTAGGTTTCCATGCCGAGCCGACCATTGAAGGCACTTCGGTGGCGACCACCCGTGCGGTGGTCAACGCCTCGCTGCTGGTACTGATGTTCAACTTCGTGCTGTCGGCAATGTTGTTCACCTAACCCCTCCACCGGCGGTGCGCAGGCGCGCGCGGCCACAACGACTCGATCAGGTAATCCACATGGCCATCCGCGGTCCCAGACTCGAATTCTCCGTCGGCGCTTTCCTGCTGCTGGCCCTGGCCTCGCTGATGGTGCTGGCCGTGGCCTCGACCAACCAGCGCTGGAGCTGGGGCAGTGAAGGCTATGACCTGAAAGCGCGCTTCTCCCAGGTCGGTCAGCTGCGCAAGCAGGCGCCGGTGAAGATCGGCGGCGTCACCGTCGGTCAGGTCGCCTCCATCGACCTGGACCCGGTGAAGTTCGAATCGATCGTGACCCTGCGCATGGACAGCAAGGTCAAGGACCTGCCGGCAGACACCTCGGCCGGCATCTTCACCAGTGGTTTGCTCGGCGAGAGCTATATCGGTCTGCAGCCGGGCGGTGATCCGGACGTGCTGAAGGCCGGCGACGAGATCGTCTTCACCCAGCCGGCAGTGGATCTGATCCAGCTGGTCGGCAAGTACATGTTCAGTGGCGGTGCCGGTGGCGGCGCTGCTCAGAAGCCCAACGATGGCGCGCAGGCGCCTGCAACGGAACCGCAACCATGAAGATAAAACTGATCCCGGCCCTGCTCGCCTCGGCGCTGCTGGCGGCCACTCCGTTCCTCGCCCAGGCACAGGCCGCCGCTCCCGCCGCTGCCGCGACGCAGGGCCAGGCCGGCAAGGTGGTGATCGATGCCAGCAGCCGCATCCTGTCCACGCTGCAGCAGCGCAAGAGCGAGTTCACCAGCAACCCGGCCAGCCTGCGCAGCTACATCGACAGCGAGCTGACCCGTACCTTCGACCGCGACTATGCCGCGCGCCTGGTGCTGGGCCCGCACGCCCGCGGTGCCTCCGACGCCGACATCAAGCTGTTCGCCGATGCCATGGCCGACAGCCTGATGCAGCGCTACGGCTCGACCCTGCTCAACATCCAGGGCAAGCCGAGCTTCCGCCTGAAGGGCGAGAGCCCGCTGCCGGGCAACCGCGGCGTGCGCGTGAGCACCGAGCTGGTGCGCGCCGGCAACGAGCCGACCCCGGTCGAGTACTGGATGCGCAACGTGAACGGCCAGTGGAAGATCTTCGACGTCAACATCGAAGGCATCTCCTACGTGCAGACCTTCCGCAACCAGTTCGACACCCCGCTGCGTCAGAAGGGCATCAAGCAGGTGGCCACCGAGCTGCATAGCGGCAGCATGCAGGCCGGACCCGCGGGCAATGGCAAGTAACGCACTGGCGCTGCTGGAAGGCGACACCCTGCGCCTGCGCGGGGTGCTCGACCGTGCTGCGGTGATTGCGCTGTGGCCACAGCTGCAGTCGCTGCCGGCCCAGCTGGCACGCCTGGAACTGGGCGAGGTCGAGCGCGTGGACAGCGCCGGCCTGGCCCTGCTGGCCGAGCTGGCCGCACGTGCGGGCAAGGCCGGCCATCCGCTGGCGATCTCTGGTGCACCGGCGGGTTACAACGAGCTGAGCGCGGCCTACCGGCTGTCGCCCGACCTGGATTTCAACGCTACTTCTGCTGCGAGCTGACATGAACGTCGTACGCACTCTCCCCCTGATCGTCCTGGCCACCGCCCTGACCGCCTGCGCCGGCAAGCCCGCACGCAGCGATGCGCCAGCGGCCAGCACCGTGGTCCCGGCCAGCACCATCGCCGAGGTCTCCGCCCCCACCGCCGATTCCGCTACGGTCGATACCGCACCGGCAGCGGCCGTGGTTGCCGCACCTGCGCCGGCCACGCCGCCATCGGCACCGGCCCGCAGCGCCGACACCGATGCGGCCAGGGCCGCAGCGGCGACCGCCCCCGGCGGTGATGACGACTTCGATGCCCTCTATGGCGGTGCCGGCAACACCGGCAGCGCGGCGGCCTACGATCCGTGGGAACCGTTCAACCGCAAGGTGCACACGTTCAACAACGCGGTCGACCGCGGTATCGCCCGTCCGCTGGCTACGGCCTATACCCACGTGGTGCCGCGCTTCGCGCGTACCGGCGTCAGCAACTTCTTCAGCAACCTGCGCGCGCCGGTGACCATCACCAACCAGCTGCTGCAGGGCCGTGGTGCCGATGCGTGGGACAGCCTGGGCCGCTTCCTGATGAACAGCACGCTGGGTATTGGCGGCCTGTTCGATCCGGCCAGCAAGGCGATGGTGCCGCGTCGCAACGAAGACTTCGGCCAGACGCTGGGCGTCTGGGGTTGGCGGCGTTCGCGCTACGTGGAACTGCCGTTCTTCGGCCCGCGTACCGTGCGCGATGTGTTCGGCCTGGCCGGTGACATTCCGCTGTCGCCGATTCGCCGCATCGAAGAGGACAAGGTCCGCATCGGCCTGCAGGGCCTGCAGCTGGTCGATACCCGCGCACAGCTGCTGGCGATCGACGACCTGCGCGACACCGCCGTGGACGAGTACTCGCTGGTCCGCGATGCGTGGATGCAGCGCCGCAACTACCAGATCGAGAACGATCTGCGCAGCAAGCGCGACCGTGGCCACGACGACGCCAATTCGCCGATCCCGGTCGATGCGATGCCGATGCCGCAGTGGACGCACTGAGTCCTTTCAGCGACACATGAAAAACCCCGCCTCGGCGGGGTTTTTCTTTTCCGGTAGGTGCCAACCCGGGTTGGCACGCTTTCCTCAGGCCGCCAGCGCGGCCTCGATGGCTTCGCGCAGGCGCGCGTCATCGGCAGCCACGTCCGGGGCAAAGCGCGCGATGACCTTGCCGTCGCGGCCAACCAGGAACTTCTCGAAGTTCCACAGCACCGCCGGTGCTGCGTGGATCGGGATCTCCTTGCTCGCCAGGCGCTCACGCAGCGGGCCTTCACCGATCGACTGCGGCTGGGCGGCGGTCAGCTGCTGGTACAGCGGATGGGTGTCTTCACCAGCCACGCTGATCTTGGAGAACATCGGGAAGCTGACGTCATAGGTGAGCTGGCAGAACTGCTGGATCTCCGCCTCGCTGCCCGGCTCCTGGCCGAGGAAGTTGTTGGCGGGGAAGCCCAGCACTTCCAGGCCCTGCGCGTGCTTTTCCGCATACAGCGCCTGCAGACCTTCGTACTGCGGGGTCAGGCCGCATTTGGAGGCGACGTTGACCAGCAGCAGCACCTTGCCCTGGTAGTCGGCAAGCGAGGACGGCTGGCCGTCGATGGTGGTGAGGGAAATGTCCTGGATCGAGGTGCTCACGCGGGGGCTCCGGCAACAGCGGGGAATGGCCGACCAGCATAGCGCCGCGCGCGCTGTTGTAGCGCCGAGCATGGGCTCGGCTCTACAGGACATCTTCAGTCAACGCAGATCGTGCCCTGCGCCTTGCCGTCATCAATGCGCTGGCGGCAGCCGAAGGTCTGGCTGGCATCGCGTTGGCAGGTACCTGTAGCGGGGCTGCCGGCAGCCACCTCGCCCGTGGCCAGGCACTGGCCGCTGCAGTCACTCTTGCGACTGCAGACCTTGCCAGCGTCGGCATAGGGAATCACGCACTGCTCGCGCTGCAGCCGGCCAAGCCGCTGCAGGGTGCCGCCGGCTGCCTGGCAGTCGACGTCACGCGCTTCGCGGTACGCCTCGGCTGCTTCAGGGCTGGTAGCTGCAGCAGGTGCCGCCGCCGTATCGGCGGCCGGTGGTGCGCTGCTGCAGGCGGCAAGCAGCGCGGTCAGGACAAGGCTGGTGAAGCGGCGCAGGCGCATGACGATACCTGATCGAAGCGGACAGGCCGCCAGCATACGCATCGGCGATGCAGGCGGCGTGTCAGCGTGGCTCAGGTCTCGTCCCGGTCGCCTTCACTGCCTTCGTCCTCGCCCGCCGCGTCACCCTCAGCCAGGTCGCCGAGCAGCGACTGCGCCTGTTCGGACGCCAGCGACTCCACGCCACGCAGGCGCCGTTCGATGGTGCGGGTCTTGCGGCTGGCCTCGCCGATGCTTCGACCCACCGTGGTGATCTGCTTCTCGGCCTTTTCCAGGATGCCGGCGAACTTGCCGAACTCGCTCTTCACCGCACCCAGCAGGCTCCACACCTCGCTGGAACGCTGCTCGATGGCCAGCGTGCGGAAGCCCATCTGCAGGCTGTTGAGCAGCGCGGTGACCGTGGTCGGGCCGGCCACCACCACGCGGTGCTCCCGCTGCAGCAGGTCGACCAGGCCCGGGCGCCGGATCACCTCGGCATACAGGCCCTCGGTGGGCAGGAACATCACCGCGAAGTCGGTGGTGTGCGGCGGCACGATGTACTTGTCGCAGATCGACTTGGCCTGCACGCGTACCGCGCGTTCAAGCTGGATGCCCTGCAGGCGCACACCCTCGGCGTCACCCTGTTCCTGCGCGTCCAGCAGGCGCTCGTAGTCCTCGCGCGGGAACTTGGAGTCGATCGGCAGCCACACCGGCGTGTCGTCGTTGCTGCGGCCCGGCAGGCGCACGGCGATATCGACCATCTCGCCACTCTCCGGGCGCACCTTCACCGCACGCGCGTACTGCTCCTGGGTGAGCGTCTGCTCGAGGATGTTCTCCAGCTGCACTTCACCCCAGCTGCCGCGGTTCTTGACGTTGGTCAGCACGCGCTTGAGGTCGCCGACGCCGGTGGCCAGCTGCTGCATTTCGCCGAGGCCACGCTGCACCTGCTCCAGGCGCTCGGAGACCAGCTTGAAGGAATTGCCCAGCCGCGTTTCCAGCGTCGACTGCAGCTTCTCGTCCACGGTGTGGCGCATCTGCTCCAGCTTCTGCGCATTGTCGCTCTGCAGCGCGCGCAGCTGTTCTTCCAGCGTCGTGCGCATCTCGGCGATGCGCTGCTCGTTGCGCTGGGTCAGTTCCTGCAGGCGCAGGCCAAGGCTTTCGGTCAGCCGCTGCTGCGACTGCGCGCCCTCCTCGCGGCCCTTGCGTGCATCGTCCACCAGGGTCTGGCGCAGCGCGCCGAGCTGGGTATCGGTACGCCCGGTGAGCTCCTGCAGCTGCTGGCCAAACGCATGGATGCGGGCTTCCTGCTGCTGCCCGAAGGTCTCCAGCTGGCCGCGCAGTTCCTGCAGCCGCTGCCCCATCAACGCAGCCCCCCGCTGCTGGCTCTCGGCCACTTCGGCGCGCGCCTTGCGGGCATCTTCGCCCAGTGCTTCGCGCAGCAGATCCAGGCGCTGATCGGTGCGGGTGGACAGATCGGTCAGCGCGCGGGCGAAGCCATCGAGCTGTTCGCGCAGCTCGCTGCGCCCGGCGCGCGCCTCCTCGCGGACTGCCTGTTCCAGGCGGTCATGCGGCGGGCGGCGCAGCAGGGCGACCAGCTGCAGGATGAGCACGGCCAATAGAAGGCCGCCAATGAGCAGATATTCGGTTTGCATGGGGCAAGTGTAGGCTGGCCGAGTCTCAGCTGCTGCGTCAGGACCATGCTCGCTCTGTACGGAAAGCCCACCTCCATCAACGTGCGCAAGGTGCTGTGGCTGTGCGCCGGCCTGGATCTGCCGCTGCACCACGAACCGGCACCCCCACCGGAGCTGCTGGCCGCGCTGAACCCCAACCGGCAGGTGCCGGTGCTGCGCGATGGCGACTTCGTGCTGTGGGAATCCAACAGCATCTGCCGCTACCTGGCCGCGCGCGCCGGTCGCGAGGATCTGCTGCCCACCACGCTGCATGAGCGTGCGCAGGTGGAGCAATGGATGGACTGGCAGGCCAGCGATCTCAACAGTGCCTGGCGCCATGTATTCATGGCGCGCGTACGGCAGCACCCGGACTATCTGGACGATGCCCGCGCCGAGGCCAGCCTGGCGCAGTGGAACCGGCTGATGGGTGTGCTTGATGAACAGCTGGCCGCTACCGATGGCTATGTGGCGGGCAGCACCTTCACCCTTGCCGACATCGTGCTGGGGCTGTCGACCCAACGCTGGCGCGGCACACCCGGCAGCAAACCGGCGCTGCCACACCTCGCAGCATGGTTCGAACGCCTGCGGCAGCAGCCGGGTTTCGCCGACCACGTCGACAACGGCGTGGCCTGAGCAGTGGCTCCCGCAGCTGTTGGCAGGTGTCGACCTTGGTCGACACGGTAGATTCACCCCATGCGTGGATGAAGCGCTGTAGAGCCGGGCCTATGCTCGGCTGACGCCCACGCGCGAACGGCAGCCGAGCGTGGGCTCGGCTCTACAGACAGCGTCTGCTCCTACCAGCCTTCCAGCACGATCTTGCCCTTGGCGCGGTGGCTCTCCAGCAGCGCATGGGCACGGCGCAGGTTGGCCGCGTCGATGCGTCCGAAGTGCTCGCCCAGGGTGGTCTGCAGCACGCCCGTGTCGATCAGCTCGGCCACCCGGTTCAACAGGTCATGCTGGCGCTGCATGTCGGCGGTGCGGTACAGCGGCCGGGTGAACATCGATTCCCAGTGCAGTGACAACGCCTTGCGCTTGAGCGCCATCACATCGACCTGGCCGGGATCATCGATCAGGCCCAGCTGGCCCTGCGGCGCCAGCAGCTCGACGATCTGCGTGTAGTGCTGGTCGGAATGGGTCAGGCTGGCCACGTGCTGCACCTCGCTGATGCCCAGCCGCGCCAGGCCTTCGGCCAGCGGCAGGCTGTGGTCGATCACGTGGTGTGCGCCCATTGCGTACGCCCAGTCCTGGGTATCCGGACGCGAGGCGGTGCCGATCACGGTCAGCTTGGTCAGCTTCCGCGCCAGCTGCACCAGGATCGAACCGACACCGCCGGCAGCGCCGATCACCAGCAGGGTCTGGCCTTCGCCGCCGCCCTCGGCAATGCGCAGGCGGTCGAACAGCAGCTCCCAGGCAGTGATTGCGGTCAGCGGCAACGCGGCGGCGGCCGCATCATCAAGGCTGGCCGGCTTGCGCCCGACGCTGCGCTCGTCCACCAGCTGGTACTCGGCATTGCTGCCCGGGCGGTCAATGACGCCGGCGTAGTAGACCGCATCGCCAGGCTGGAACAGGGTCACCTCGCTGCCCACCGCGTCGACGATGCCGACTGCATCCCAGCCCAGCACGCGTGGGCCATCGGTGGCCACGCCGCGGCGGACCTTGGTGTCGACCGGGTTCACCGCCACCGCGCGTACTGCCACGCGGAGGTCACGCGGCCCGGGCTGCGGCAGCTCCAGTTCGATGTCGATCAGGGCCCGGGCATCATCGATCGGCAGGCCGGCTTGGGTGTAGGCAATGGCGCGCATGGCAGCGGTCCAGTGGGGAAGGAGGCGACAGGTTGCGCCGCGCGCGCTGCCGCAGAAAGGCGCAGAATCGGGCAGCACTTTCACTCCGGCAATGAAAATGATCCGCTTCGACGATCTGCAGCTGTTCGTCCGCACTGCCGCGCTGGGCAGCTTCTCGCAGGCGGCCCGCGAGGCCGACCTGCTGCCGGGGCAGGTTGCCGCGGCAGTGGCGCGGCTGGAACGCGAGCTGGACCTGCGCCTGTTCGTGCGCACCACCCGCAGCCTGCGCCTGACCGGCGAGGGCGCGCTCTACCTGCCGTACGCGCAGGAGGTGCTGGCCACCCTGCGCGAGGGTCAGGCGCGCGTGCAGGGCGAGGACACCGAGCTGCACGGCACCCTGCAGCTCTCGGCTCCTTCGGACTTCGGCCGCAACCTGCTGCTGCCCTGGCTGAGCGCCTTCCGCGCCGCGCACCCGCGGCTGCGCCTGCACCTGCGCTTGTCCGACGAGGTGGCTGATGTGTTCCGCGAACCGGTCGACGTGGCCATCCGCATCGGCCACTTCGACGACGCCAGCTACGTCGCCCTGCCCCTGCTGGAAGGCAATCGGCGCGTACTCGCGGCCTCGCCCGACTACCTGCAGCGGCGCGGTACGCCCACGCGCCTGGACGAACTGCGCGAGCACGACTGCCTGGTCTACCAGCTCAGTGGCCGCGCCTACGATCGCTGGTCATTCGACGTCGAAGGGCGCCGCAGCGTGATTCCGGTACGTGGTCCGCTGGTCTGCGACGACGCCGATGTAGTGCGACGCTGGGCGGTGGCCGGCGAAGGCATCACCTACAAGTCCTGGCTGGACCTGCGCGAGGACGTGCTGGCCGGACGCCTGCAGCTGCTGCTGGACGGTGTTGGCAGCAGCATTCCGTTGCAGCTGGTATGCCCGCACCGCAAGCAGTTCTCGCCCGCGGTACGACAACTGCATGCACAGCTGCGCCAGCACCTGCAACCGCTGCTGTCTGGCATGCCGGAAGGGTCCACCGGCCCCCTGTCGCCGATCCCGGCGCTGACCGACAATGGCGGCCCCCCGTAAGAGAGAACGCCGCCATGCCGTGGATGGGCATCCAGGACCTGTGGACGTTTCTGGTCGCTGTGCTGGTGTTTCTCGCCCTGCCCGGCCCCGGCACCTTCACCCTGCTGACCGCCACCGGCCGTGGCGGCGTGCGTGGCGGCTACACCGCACTGGCCGGCCTGCTGGTCGGCGATCAGATCCTGATGTGGCTGGCGCTGGCCGGTGTGGCCGCGCTGCTGAAGGCCAACCCGCTGGTGTTCCACGCCGTGCAGTACCTGGGTGCGGCCTACCTGGTGTGGGTGGGCATCAGCCTGCTGCGCACGCCGAAGCACGAGGGTGGTGACGCCGGCCCGATCCGCATGCAGCCGGGCCGCTATTTCCAGCAGGCGATCCTGGTGAGCCTGCTCAACCCGAAGGCGATCCTGTTCTACATGGCCTTCCTGCCGTTGTTCATCGATCCGAAGGCACACCAGGGCATCGCCACCTTCGCCGCCCTGGCCGGGATCATCCTGGTGGTCAGCATCGGTTACTGCTCAATGTTGATCGGCGTGGGCAACCTGGCCCGTCGCCGGTTGATCCAGCATCCGCGCATCAGCGATGCGCTGCGTCGGGTGGCCGGCCTGTTCCTGGTGGGGTTCGGCATCCGGTTGGGGCTGAACGGATGATCCGGCGAGTGCTGGTGCTGGTGTTGATCGGGCTTCTGGCCGACACCGCAGCGGCCAGCGCGCAGGACCATCGCTGCCTCACCCGGGGCCGCAACGACGGCATTCACCTGCTGTGGCGCTGGTTGGATAATGGCAGCGCCGACGTGCAGTACGCCGGGCAGCGCGGCCGCCTGCAGGTGCAACAGGTGTCGCAGGAAACGACGGTGCTGGACGAAGACCGCCCGTACCAGTTCGACAGCGTCTGGGAAGAACGCATCGACGGGCGTCTCAACGGCCGCTACCACCTGAGCACGCAGGGCGCGCTGGTGCTGGACCTGAGCTACGAACGCGCCCGTGATGGCCGTCGCACCACCTTCCACGATGACAGCGAGGCGTGGCAGGAGGATGGCTGCCATTGGCCGGGAGGCGTAGCGGCACGCGTGGTCGATTGAAGCATGCCAACCAAGGTTGGCATCTACTGGTCGTGCATCTCCGCGCGCAGGTGGTCGATGAACACCCGCAGCTTGGGCGCCATCTGCTCGCGCGCGGGGTAGTACAGGTGGAAGCCGGGGAACGGCGGCTGCCAGTCCTGCAGCACGCTCTGCAGTCGCCCAGCGGCGATATCGTCGGCCATCAACGAGGCGAAGCCCTGCGCCATGCCCAGCCCCGCCAGCACGGCGCGATGGGCGACGCCGGCATCGTTGAACACCAGCCGCCCGTTCACTTCCACGTCCAGGTCATGGCCTTCGCGGCTGAACTCCCAGGGCATCAGCCGGCCGTTGGCCAGGCGGTGCACGATGCAGGCGTGGCTCTGCAGGTCATGCGGTGTCTGCGGCACGCCATGGCGTTCGAAATAGGCCGGCGTGGCCACCACCACCTGCCGCTCGGGTGGCCCGACCGGCGCCGCGATCATGCCCTGTGCGAGTGATTCGCCGAGGCGGATGCCGGCGTCGAAGCCCTCGGCCACCAGATCGGTCAGCGCCGGGTCGACGCACAGTTCCACCTGCACCTGCGGGTAGCGCGCAAGGAAATCGGGCAGCCGCGGCAGCACCATGCGATCGGCGACGATGCGCGGCAGGGTCACCCGCAGCCGCCCGGCAGGCACCGAGCGCGCGCTGTCCAGTTCGGCAAAGGCCTGGTCGATCTGGTCCAGGCCGCCACGCACGCGCTGCAGGAAACGCGCGCCGTGTTCGGTCAGGCTGACCCGCCGTGTGGTCCGCTGCAGCAGCCGCACGCCCATCCGCGCTTCCAGCGCGCGCACGCTCTGCGACAGCGCCGAGGTGGACACGCCCAGGGCATCGGCGGCGCGGGTAAAGCTGGCATGCTCGGCCACGTGGACGAATGCGACCACAGCGGTGAGGGGGGCGGAAGCATCCATTGTGAAGCCAGTCTTCAAGGTAAGTCCGGTGGCACGCAGTTTATCCACATGATGGCGTGGAGGATGCTGTGCCCCTCGCCGCTGCCCCTCCAGGCGTGGCGCCTTCCCCAAGGAGATCCGCATGAAGACCCGTACTCTCGGCCCCGCCGGCCCCACCGTGTCCGCCCTCGGCCTCGGCTGCATGGGCATGAGCGCCTACTACGGCGGCCGCGGCAGTGACGATGACGGCATTGCCGTCATCCGGCACGCGCTGGACCGTGGCGTGACCATGCTCGACACCGCCGATGTGTATGGCCCGCACACCAACGAGGTGCTGGTTGGCCGCGCGATTGCCGGGCGCCGCAACCAGGTGTTCCTGGCCAGCAAGTTCGGCATCGGCCTGGATCCTTCCGACCCGCAGGGACGGCAGATCAACGGCCACCCGGACTATGTGCAGACCGCCTGCGAGGCCAGCCTGCGCCGGCTGGGCGTGGACCACATCGACCTGTACTACCAGCACCGCGTCGACCCGACCGTGCCGATCGAGGACACCGTGGGTGCGATGGCACGCCTGGTGGAACAGGGCAAGGTGCGCTGGCTGGGCCTGTCCGAGGCCTCGGCGGCCACCCTCCGCCGCGCCCATGCGGTACACTCGATCACTGCGGTGCAGAGCGAGTATTCGCTGTGGTCGCGCGAGCCGGAGCAGAACGGAGTGCTGGCCACCACGGCGGAACTGGGCATCGGCTTCGTGCCGTATTCGCCGCTGGGCCGTGGCTTCCTGACCGGCGCCATCCGCAGCCCGGATGACTTCGACGCCGACGATTACCGGCGCACCTCGCCCCGCTTCGAAGGCGAGAACTTCCAGCGCAACCTGGCACTGGTGGATACCGTGCAGGCGCTGGCCGCCGAGCGCGGCATCGCCGCCTCGCAGCTGGCGCTGGCCTGGGTGCTGTCGCGTGGCGAGCACATCGTGCCGATCCCGGGCACGACGCGGCAGGCACGGCTGGACGAGAACCTCGGTGCGCTGCAGGTGGAACTGGAGGCGGCCACGCTGGTCGCACTGGATGCGGCCTTCCCGCTGCACGCCGCGGCCGGTGACCGCTATTCGGACAGCGGTATGGCCAACATCGAGTCGTAGCAGCGGCCGGGACGAACGGACACCGGTGGCTGCCGCCGGATTGTGCCGATTCCGGCAGCATGGCTGGGGCGCAGCGCGCGCGCCGCCCTGCATGACCCCCGTCAGTGGCAATGCTGCGCTGCGTTCGGTCACACTCGGGAACTTGTCGTTCTTAGTCACCCCTTCCGAGGCCTGCATGTCCCTGTTCCGGCGCAAGTCCCTAGATTCCGTCACCGTCCACGAAGCCGGCAGGCGTCTGATCCCGACGCTCAGCTGGCCGCACCTGATCGCGCTGGGTATTGGCGCCATCGTCGGTACCGGCATCTACACGCTGATCGGCGTCGGTGCCAACCTGGCCGGCCCGGCCGTGCTGATCTCCTTCGCCATCGCCGGTGCGGTCTGTGCCTGCGCGGCGCTGTCCTACGCCGAGCTGTCGACGATGATGCCGGCCGCCGGCAGTGCCTACACCTACAGCTACAGCGCGCTGGGCGAAGTGTTTGCCTGGGTGGTGGGCTGGAGCCTGATCCTGGAGTACTCGCTGGTGGTGAGTACGGTGGCGGTGGGCTGGTCCGGCTACTTCGTCGGCTTCCTCGAATGGATCCACACCCAGTTCGGCTGGAACGTGCACCTGCCGGCCTGGCTGGCGGCCGGCCCGCACGTCGAAGGCGGCATGATCAACCTGCCGGCGATCATCATCACCTGGCTGGTGGCCGGCATGCTGATGGCCGGCACCAAGGAAAGCGCCACCCTCAACGCCATCCTGGTGGTGTTCAAGCTGATCGCGCTGGCCATCTTCGTGGCCGTGGCGCTGCCCGCGTTCGACAGTGCCAACCTGCAGCCGTTCATGCCGTACGGCTTCGCCAAGTCGATCGGCCCCGATGGCGTCGAACACGGCGTGATGGCGGCGGCGGCGATCATCTTCTTCGCTTTCTACGGCTTCGATGCGATCTCCACCGCCGCCGAGGAAACCAAGAACCCGGGCCGCGACCTCTCGATCGGCATCATCGGTTCGATGATCGGCTGCACCATCGTCTACGTGCTGGTGGCGCTGGCCGCGGTGGGTGCGATGAGCTACGCCGTGTTTGGCCACAGCGCCGAGCCGCTGGCGCTGATCATGCGCCAGCTCGGTCATCCGACGGCGGCGATGGTGATCGGCGTGATCGCGATCATCGCGCTGCCGACCGTGCTGCTGGCCTTCCTGTACGGCCAGAGCCGCATCTTCTTCGTGATGAGCCGCGATGGCCTGCTGCCGCGCAGCCTGTCCAAGGTCAATGCACGTACCGGCACGCCGGTGGCGACCACGCTGTTCACCGCGGTGGTGGTGTCGGCGCTGGCCGGCGTTGCGCGCCTGGACGAGATTGCCGCGCTGGCCAACGCCGGTACCCTGGCCGCGTTCACCGCCGTGGGCATCTGCCTGGTGGTGCTGCGCCTGCGCGAGCCCAACCGCGAACGTACCTTCCGCACCCCGCTGGCCTTCGTGGTCGGCCCGCTGGCCGCGCTGGGCTGCATCTACCTGTTCCTCAGCCTGCCGCACAGCACCCAGCTGTACTTCCTGCTGTGGAACCTGGCCGGCCTGGTGCTGTACTTCCTGTACAGCCGTCGCCACGCGCTGATCGCGAAATAACCGGATCACCGGTAGTGCCGGCCGCTGGCCGGCAACCCGCATCCTGTTGATAGGGGCAATGCCGGCCAGCGGCCGGCACTACCGCAGGTCGTTTCAACCGCCCTGCTTTGCGGCGTAATCCTGCGCCTGGCGCATCACCCGCAACAGGTTGCCGCCCCAGATGCCGGCAATCTGCTGCTCGGTATAGCCCTTGCGCAGCAGCCACGCGGTGATCTTCGGCAGCTGGCTGACATCGGGCAGATCGCTCAGGCCACCGCCGCCATCCCAGTCCAGGCCGATGCCCACGTGCTCGGGGCCGACCACCTTGAGGATGTGCTCGAAGTGGGCGAAGAAGTCGTCCAGGCTGGCATGGCGCACCGGGTGCTCGTGGTCCAACGCCTGCTCGGCCTTCAGCAGCTGCACGCCCTGCTCGATGTTCATTCCTTCCCAGCCACCGAGCTGTTTGCTCAACGCTTCTTCGGCCTGCTTGCGCTCGGGCGTCTTTGCGGTGTCGATCAGGTAGCCACCGTAGGCGTTCACCTGGATCACGCCACCGGCCTTGGCCAACTTGCGCAGGCGCGCGTCATCCAGATTGCGCGGGTGGTCATACACGGCCTTGGCCGAGCTGTGCGACAGCACGAACGGCACCGGCATCATCGCCAGCAGGTCATCGAACACCGCGTCCGAGGCATGCGACTGGTCGATCACGATGCCCAGCTTCACCGCCTGCCGCACCAGATCCTTGCCGGCCGGGCTCAGGCCTTTCCACTCCGCACCCTTGGGGTCGGTGGCCGAATCGGCGAACTCGTTGTTGGCGAAGTGCACGGTACTGAGCAGGCGCAGGCCGGCACGGTGGTAGAACGAGAGCAGGCTGGGGTCTTCCACCAGTGGGCTGGCGTTTTCCATGCTGATGTAGACCACGCGCTTGCCGGCGGCCTTGATCCGCGCCGCGTCATCGGCGGTCAAC
>JAPDRQ010000355.1:0-19150 GCA_030247915.1 Neophaeococcomyces mojaviensis
ACAACTGAAGCTGTCGAGGAGCCACTTGCGGATGTAGCGTCTGAAGTAGGTGAAATTGAGGATGAAGTCGTCGTCGTAGCCGCGAAAAGGCTGAGGTCCGAGGAATGATGCTGTACAACCAACGGCTGGGCCCACATCGTGACTGGCCCTGATATGCTTGTGGTATTCAGATCATTGTCGTTGCTCCGGGCTTGAACTGTCGTAGTTCCACTGAAAATTGATAAACACCCTACGAAACTCGACGAAGCAAAATTCGCACCGGACTGCTTGCTGGAAACGGTATAGTAACTGAAACTGCTGTAACAGCATACAGCAGCTGTGTTTGCACCTGAGCCGCTCCCAGTGATCACTTGTTGAGCGCTTGTGTAGCCCGCCGGACAAGCAGCAGGGGAGTAGATGTAAGAAATTCCTTTAGGGACACGGCCTTCGGAGTTCCAGTAAGGTGGGAAGCAAGTCAGCGGCGCGTTGGTGAGCCACATATTCTGCATTAGAAGACCACCGGAGATGGAATTGTAGTATTGACCTTCGTAGGTCCATGAGTTCTGGCAGCCTGAAGGTGGGGTGAAGACTGATGTTAAAGCAACAGTTGCGGTTGAGGTCACTGAGTCCGCCATGATTGGGAGATAGAGGTGTTTGCTCTTGAAGGAACCTCGCGCAGAATGTATGAACTTCGCCAGATGATCGGCTGCGGTGGATCATGGTGGATCATGATAGATCATCATGGTGGATCGCGGTGGATCGTTCATCCGACGAGAAATCCATAAACACGATAACCGCATGCAGTCTAGACTTGCGACTAGTTCTACCTACAACCATAGAGATGAGAAAATCATTCAGGAAGAAGAATTCATTCATCGTGGTAACTCGATCGGCTTGGACAAAAGTTTGAACCACATGTACAGTAGTCGTCGGCTCTGCTTTGTTCAATATTACTGGGGTGGATTATGAGGTTTCGGACGTAGAGCGAGTGTCTCTTCCTCCTCCTCCTCCTCCTCTTCTTGTAATCTTCATCTTTCTTCAAGCATGCAGGATAATTTTGATGTACCCCAAGCTTGTTTATAACCCTGAGCTTGCTGCTCCGCCGTCCCTTTTTCCTCAGTTGTCATCGTGGTTGTATGGGCTCTTATAAGCCTCTAAAATTTATTCCCTTACCATCTTATGATAAGGAGTTTCCGTTGAGATCAAGATTCAACCCTAGAGAACAAAATTGGTACAGGGCGATCACTTAGATGCTCAGGGTTTAACAGAGCTGAAAGGGGAAGCACTCCTGAAACCAGTATGAATGTTAGCACATGAGATTCAACTTGGATATATATCCGCCTTTCACAAGGACTAATCTGCGACATAAGCTACAACAAATGAAATGTGATCTTTGGACTACAAAAACTTTAAGACTTGAGTTGAGCAGCATTAATAGCCTCAGGCAGGATCAATTTGTCAGCACACTGAGACATATCAAAATTTCCTATTACGGGGATTGGTCAAGAAAAAATCAACCATGCCATATTTGTTGCCAAACACTTTTCAATAAAGTATCAACCATTCCCTCAATTGCACTATTACGAGTCGGATATCACCATACTGGGGCCCTCCTAGGACTGTGTTCTTGCGCTCTGCGTCCACCACAGTGTGAAAGTGTAACAGATTCTGCATTGGCATGAAGATATGCGCAGCCTCTTAGTTTCATTGCGATAGCCTATGCAATAGTCGATGGTTCAAAGCCATAATTTGACGCCCTTTGTGTGTGTAGTAAACCTGCTGGCGCCAGTAGTTTTGATTTGGCAGAACGGCATGAGCAATTAATCACAAAAGCATATCTCACGAAGTACCACAGTGCGTTCTTTTCGACATACCCATACCATAAACCTACCGAGACGCCAAGAAAATTCACTTTTCAAATGCATTGCTCGTCATGTTGTACAATTAACAAGCTCTGCTGCGTATGCCCAGTGATTTATATACACTGGACTAGGAAATGTATGTCTCGTGTTAGCATACTAAGTTATGAATCACAGAAACCGATTCCACGAAAACAGAATCGATGCGTCATCGTGTTTAAATAGTTATAAATTACGCGTCACTTGGCATTAGCTTAGTATTAAAGCAGCGCAGTCGTACATTAATTCTTAGTTAGATTCAATACCATTCCTTGTCGAATTTTATCTAGTATCATATGAGCAGGAGTTCATCTAAGCCGCCTAAGCTTTCTCACATCTGGGGTTACAACATAAGTGAATGTTTTGCCATGGCTCGAAGTTGCATGGTTGTAACAGCATCTAAGGTGTCACTCTCTTACAGTCATAGTAGCGTTATCAGCACTCTCCGACCCGTCACAAAAGCCGCTGCTTGCAATTCTATGTGATAGTCTTCAGCGAGTTGCAGGAATAGCATATCGATCCGTTTGCAAAGACAAGATCCAACCATTTTACTAGCTTTAGATCAACGCAACTTAGTTAATAGGACACTTTGTCAACCGGCCGTTATTAGTAGAGCTTCAGAAAAGCGGCTGTCCACCATACAACGACCCGTGGAAACGGCTAGTTGCTTCGTTTGCTGTTCGACTTATCCAGATCCGCTGTTAATACTTGGCTAGGATTGGTTATACGGGGAGTCTGTTTTACTCAACAGTGACGTCTAACCACAAAAACTATATAGTACAGACAGCACAAAAGCCAAACTACTGGTATTTGCCTTGTGCAGTTTTTGAGCTATTACTATAATCGTTTCAGGGCCGGTTATACCTTTCCATCAACAATCACAGCTTCCAACATGATCAGAGCCAGATCTAGCTTGCTAATACTAGCTGCAGATTTCTGCTATCGATTTAACACCGTGATCTATGTCTATATGAGCACTGTATTACGGCGCTAGACGGTAAGCATTTTCGAAGTATCTCAATCCCCAGCCCGATACCAAACCACGATAGCAATATCTTGCAACCACCTCGCAAGTGGCGCTCGATGCTTAATTGTGGAATTGAGCAGAAGACTGACGATGCTCAAGCTTCGCACGAATCGAACTCAGCCGGAAGCATATGTGCTCGGGAATACCACAAGCACATGGTCAAGTTGAGACATGACAACTACATTCTGAGCCGTCAGTCGAGATTGTTACTGGCTCTTGGGAAGTTATGGACCGCTTACGCCTTGGAAGCGAGATTCTGGCTAGCACGAAGACATGATGCCTCTGGCGAAGAAAATGAAGTTATCGTGGCGGAATCTCGACATAAAGTAGAATACATTCTACACATGATATGTCCTTTACCCAATACTCTACTGTATCGGAGCATTTTTTCACGCTATATTTGTAAGGAAAAGCGTACAATGAGTGACCGGCAGCTTTTGCTCCAATCCACCGAGGCAGCGAGAAAGTCAATGTAACACCGCTAGACCTAGGCAACAGCTCGGTCGTCCTCAGTTATCGATGAAGTTGCTGCATCTCGGCGTGCTGCCTTTTCCGTCCGCCAGAATTGCTGTCCTTGATGCTGACGCAGAGAATCATCTATGCCCCCTGGCAACGTTATCGTCGTACGGACAAGCTGAGCGCTGTTCTCATGAAATTGGTAGATCGGCTCATGAGCGCTGTAAGGGTCTAGAAAAATGATATATATTTTGGGAGAGTACGATTTATATTCGAACGCGGCCATGCACGTAGACTATATCTGTTTGAAAACCCAGATATCTAGTTAAGCTGAACTCAGAGGAATCCGCTGTTACTTTCCGAAGTTGAGCATGTATACCATGCCTGACTCACAACCAACCGCAATGCGATTGTCCCTGACTGTCGATGCTGTCAGATTGTATTCTGGGGGAAGCCATAGCATTTTCTTTTCCATCCCAAGTTATCCATTTATCTTTAACACCATGGTCCATCCTTTCAGAAACTTGATCCAACTGTGACAAATGCTCCGCACACCGGCTTGCTGAAGAAGTCTTGAGAAATGATTGAGATGGAGTAAGATACCTCACTGTGTTGAGGGACGCGCCTGGTGGCGGGACAAATCACTGGTACCATGAATTCAAGCCACTACCTGACCAACTGAGCACATCGAGTTCTCTCGTCAGTTGATACCTATGATATTGTAACACCACCCCGAACAGCCCTCATCCCAGCGACCTCGAAAAGCACATCGCGTTGTCGCCTCCATGCCCGATTTTGCGGAGACCCTCATTCCATCGCATAACCGCACGCCTACACCACAGCACCACCACCGACCTTATCTCGGCTTTAAAATTTATAGCATCATCTGTCCTGGGTTCCGAGCCCGACCACGGTGCTGAGAAGTCACTGTGAGCATTGTAGCCGCCCTGGCGCCACGGGTCATGCATCATCGCCAACACCATCCATACTTTCTGTCGGGTCGATCAAGGATCCCTAGTCGAGACGACGCTCCCGCATACCTGTATGAAGGCTCCAGCGTGAGGAACCTCGACGGTCATGGACACGACGAGCAGTGCGACCGGCGAACACGGCCAGGACTGTCATAGCCATAGCAAAGCTAAGTTACTTTGTACTATTTTCGAAGGCAAATCTTCAGCCGGCAAAGATGAGTGGATGATGCTATCGCAAATGGTTGTTTGCGCTGTGAAGCTTTATTTTCACACCCCCGGCCACTTTATCTACTAATTTCCAATCACAGGGCAGTCGTCCTTTCGGCAAGGCTGATCTATCAATTGAGTCGAACTTTTGCAGAAGCCTGACTGTGACATAGGCAATCTCAGCAAGGGCAAATTGTTGTCCGATACATATTCGCGGGCCAGCGTTAAATGGGAGGTAGTTGAATCCAAATTTGCGCCCCTCCCATCGTTCTGGATTGAAGCGGTCAGCATCAGGGCCCCAAAGTTCTGGGTCTGAGTGCATTGTCCAAAGCTACACGGAAGAGGTGTCAGCACTGAGAAGAAGCTAGAGGCACAATAGCGATGACAAGACGCAAAAACGTACCTCCCAAGCAACAAGGTGACCTTTAGGTATAAATACTGGTGAGGTCCCATCGGAGCCACCACCCACGGGCAGTGTTGTGTCTCTAACGGCCTCACGGGAGTTGACCGGAACCGGAGGATATACACGAAGAACTTCGTTCAAGCACCACTGAAGGTATGAACAGTTCTTGAGCCCACTAAGCGTGATCTGCTTCGGTCGATCGAAGGCTCCAAAGTCGTCTATGATGATGCTGCGAAGCTTCTTGAAAATATGAGGATATTGTGCCAATGAAGCCAAAAGGAAGCCAAGAGTTCCCGAGATGGTGTCGCTGCCTGCCAGAAGGATGTTCAACAGCTGGGAGCGGAGCTCCTGCGGATCCTTCACGTCAGCGACAATAGCATCCAGAACGACATATTTTCCCGCCTCTGGCTTTTTATCCGAGCCATCATCCCTCAAATGGCGCTGGACGTACGTATCGACAAAGTCATGAACAGCTTTACACTGTTCCTTGAACTTGCGATCGTGCGTTAGCCAGAACAGGTCGCCGTATATTATAGATTTCGCCGTTGTCTTCTCTGCTCCGAAGAAGGCATCTACGAACTGCATCATCTCCTTCTTAGAGAACAAAGTACTCGTATCTGTACTATCATCTTTCTGGCTGTGCACGCTTTCGCCAAAGAGAAACTCTGTGGCAGTATCCATTGTAAAACGCTCCAATAGCGGTTGTATATCGAAAGTTGGGGTCCAGTCACCAGGCTCCACGGCACCTGGGAGGGCATCAAAGAGATTTTTGACATGTGTTTCGAAGAGCCCCAGATCAGCTATCTGTTCACGTATGAATTGCGGTCTTAGAAGAGCTCGAGAGTGTTCCCATTTAGGTCCGTTCGCTGAGAACTGTTGAAATTAGCTCTGTGTATTTTTTAAGTCGCAAAACGGACAATACCGAGACCGAGAAGCGCCTCGAACGCTCCCACTCTGGCCGCTGGCTGCTGAAAATCTTGAAACTGGGTCGCTAGCACACCCTGCAGATTCTTCGGGTCGAAGGTGTAGAACCAGGTCTCTCCAGGCGGATATTTTATTCGAAACGTTTTGCAGTCTCGTCCCATCTTTGCGCTCATTTCTTTCTTGCGATCTGAGAAGGCATAAGATAAACGGTTTGTCTTCATTCCATTCATCTCAACCTTGAAATTCTGGACGCCAAATACATCCCAAGGTCGAAAGAGTGGTGCGGGCTGGCAACCGAAAGATTTCGCCTTCGCTGCCTGTCTTACGTGTGCAACTACACAGTAGATTGTGAAAATTGCTGCCACAGCCGGCGGCAATAATAGTAGTAAACCCATGTTGAAGAATGACTGAGGTGGGACGGTCGATGTTCTAGGCAGGGCGACTTACACATATGATGTCGATTATGACACGCTAGACTGGCAGTCAACTTTAGCCGTCAAAGTAGTGCTTAAGTATCTCAGCTGATGCTGCCTAAGGCGGGGTTACATTTGTTTCGAAGGATTCGCCCTCGAGTGGGGCAAACTGACCGTGTTGGTCTCCCAGGATCTCCACATACATGATATGCATTAGTTTGAGGCCAATGAGCTTGCTTCTACTAGCCCATTGCGTCAATAGGTTGATGTTAAGGCTACTCCAGATGCAAATCGCAGTCTTGTGTGCCTTTCAAGCAATTGAAGGCCTGAAACAGCCCCTGGAACGCGGTACGGTAAGCGGTATACTTTCTGAGTGCCCCAAATCTGAGGTTGCTCCTATAATAGACCCTTAGTATTCACCACGCCTTGGCTTTCAGAGGATGAAGGGCCGGCAGAGTATGTCTCCTGGTCATTCTCTTCAGAGTGCGAGAGCACGGGCGATAACCATGCATCGACCTCCGCGAGCGACTTAGACCAGCCTGGCTTTTTGATTCCTTCACATAGGGAATAGATAAGGATTAGAAGACAATACTGTCTATGGTCTTGCAACTTACAACGCGCTTCAACATCACGCTTGGTCACATTAGCATTCCCTACATCAACTGCTCTCGTAGTACAAGTTTCGTGTGGTTCAATAGAGTATTAACGTCACGGAATGAGTTTCCCGGTCGCCTTTGCTCAATTGCGGAAGGAGGGTACGTAACACTTTGTAACAGGCGTAATTTTAGGATGGCAATCCGACTGCTAACTGGTCACATAAATCGATCAGGTTAAGCTTAAAATGGTTAGGATTTTGCTCATGGCCCACTTGTCACTCGATTTTTAAAAGAAAGAGTACTTAAAAGGTGAAGCCGATTTTGCAAACCTCTGTACTAACGCAATCACGATTAGAGGTTGTCTCATCCTGTCGGAAAATTGTGTCAGAATCTAGAGAAGAGCAAGTCTCATCCTCTACGCGGACAACTTTTAACATTTAGCGCGCCCCACTACGGGACTACTATCTAGTGGTAATTACATAGAAAACAAGTCAATGCATTGGGTATTAAGTATTACGAATACCAGAGTCATTACGGACGCGGTCCACGCGTATAAGGCTGCGATATTATTTTATATAGACAAATCGTAGTGTCACAAACCGATATCGACGTCGCCTAGTGTTAGTATTGGCCTACTCTTACTGAATATCGTCTTCTTACCTAGTAGGAAGGCCATGATCCTTATAATATTGCGTCAAGCAGCCCTATAGTGGGTATAGATACTTTATACATTAAATATAGTAGTTAATCGTTCTATTAGGGACCTCACTAAATAACAAGTCATCAAGTATAATCCTGGGCTTTACTCGATAGGAATAGAAGTATCAGGGATGCTAGAGCTGTGTCGAACAATAATTAAGATATAACTTGGGTTAACTACAGAAACTATAGATTACATAAGAGACTCGTATCTATATACTCGTAAAGTGATAGTCATTAATTAGTAGTACTTAGTGGTGTTTTAAAGTAGAATTTATAGTTTACGTAGAACGATAATAATTCTATTACTACTATAGAGTTACTATACGTTATTTATACTAACGATAATAACGATATCTAGTTATTCTATTTATAATTAACGTAACTTCTTAGGTATTATTCTAGAGTCTAATTTATTCTTTTTATTTTTTTTATTCGTTTACGAATAGAATATTATAAATATCTTTTATTTACTTTCTAACTAATTTATAAGAAACGTCTAGAACTTTAATTTAAATAGTTTAGTTCTATTTAATATTAGTTTAAAAGAGAGTTTATATATAGTAAATATATTGTTGAGATTGGAAGGTAGCGGTAGGCAGATAGTAAGTGAATGACTTATTATTGTTCTATATACGCGCCGATAGTCCCTATATATATGCACCTATAACAGGGATAAATGAATGGCTGGCCCCTATAGGGGGTACTAAAGAGAGAGGTTGGTTAAGTGGCAGGGAGGCTACTAACCAACTGGCTCCACTGGTGGACCAACTGGTCCACCCTAGGTTGGACTTACCCCTTTTAGGGTTGCTATTCTTAACACAATATCGGCTATAATAATTAGATAATAGATAACCTATAATTAATTAATATTATTTAATAGCTATTAATCTTACCGTTATTTTATAATGGTTTATATATTAGTACGATGCGTGGTTATAGGGTAATAGTAAATTAGAGGTTGGTAGTCAAAATGCGGTGGTCTTGGCAGGCGTGCTAAAAAGTGGTGGCAACGTTGCTCACGGACACCGAGCCTGGGCGCGGGGTAGACTTATGGAGAAGATTTTGCGGCTACTATGACACCAATCCACTTCCGTATTCCTGACCACCCATTCTACCCTGATCATCATTCGCCTTGATATATGTGTGCACAAAAGTTGGCGGATACATCTAGCTAAAGAACATGGCTCCAAGTGAGCTACGAGGTCGTGTGGCACTGAGTTGCGATCACTGTCGAAATCGCAAAGTCAAGGTTAGGCCCCATACTCCCCGCATACAATTCTACTGAAGCCCATCCTTTTCAGTGCACAAAATTGCGCGATGGACCTTGCCAAAGATGTTTGACACACAGCCGTAACTGCGTCACAACGAAGGTGCAAAGCGGCAGACCCTACTATCAGACGTCTAAGGAACAATTTGAGCTCATGTCTACCATCGTGCACCATTTCCTACCGAATGTGTCTCTGGGTAAACATGATCTGCGCCAGGCCGTTACTGAACTCAACACTCACCCTCACGATCCCGCACCAGCTCCTCCTCAGCCAGCTTCGCTCATGTTGCCCGCGGATAGTCCAACGCAGAGCTCTGCCACAAAAGCACCGTCAGAAGTAGTACGAGTTTCGGAACATCCGCTTCGAGCCTCCATTGGCCAAGAGAGCCTACAGAATTCAGAAGTTCGGGTGCTTTCGCCAACGTTACAGGTGGGTTCTGTTCACGAGCGACTGAGCAACGAGGGGACTGAGACGGTTCTGGCCCAACAGTGCGCTGAGATTGCAACTGTGGAGATCCCGCTCCGACGGCTCATTAACAGTCCTCCCGATACAGCAAGCCAAGAGCACGTGTCCCCTGGATCGGTCACTGAGCGCGATGCAATGGATATAGCTCGTATGCACTGCCTTTGTCTTCACCTCCAGAATTGAGCTGAGCTCCTAATGACTGTGCAGGCTATGATTCGGGGTCCAGTTGGCCAGCATTTTTGCGCAAGATTCATTCTACGCTGGCCCCAACTCACGCTTCTTTGCAACGCTCGCACCCCATGAGGGAAGATGAGGCTCGTGATGGCCGGGCCGTGAACCAAGTTCATGCTCTAGACCTTCCCCCGAGGTCTCAATTCGAGCAGGCCACCGTAAAATTTCTCTCAGAGATCAATAGTGTAATATACATCCTGAACTACGAGCGCCTACAAAGTTATGCGGACAGTTTATTTCAGTATAAGCATCCAACAAGCAACGCCGTACTCATGACTGTGTACCTAATTCTTTCCTTGGAAGAAGGGAATGATTTGTATTTTGGCAGGGCATGCTTACTCTTCGATGATGCCCTGGAAGAAGGGAGCATCGAAGCCGTTCAGGCTACTATGTTATTGGTTTGTGTCGAACGTACTTATCTGGAGCTGTTGCTGATAATTTTAGGCAATACAACGACTCAATCGTAATCAACGAAATCTTGCATGGATTGTGCTAGGATGCAGCATTAGAATTGCTCAGTCCTTGGGATTGCACCTAGCAGAATCACACTGGAACGAGGAGTCCATCTTGAAGGTCGAATTGCGCAAGAGATTGTGGTGGTCACTCTATGACCTGGAAACATTCGTTGCCAGTGTCCTTGGTAGGTGTCCTGGCGTTGATCATACTATTTGTAAGGTATCCTTGCCATCGAATATTGTGAGTATACTGAAATGTGAGAACTGCTGTGTTACTGACGAATCTAGATCTTTGATATGAACCCATTTACCCCTCCTGGCTATCATAATGCCATAATGGATCTCAGCAGGATATCCGATCGCTCAGTGCGCCTCATCTACGAGCTGACTTCGTTGCAGCCCGCAACAAGCAAGCAAGTCAACTGCCTTTTCGATGAACTAGAGAATTGGTGGAACACTCTGCCCGATCACTTACAGCCCAGTTCTCCTACAGCACCATCTCATCTTCGTGCCCTCAAATATCTCGGTTTACGCTACTACTACACAGTCCTCCTACTGACTAGGCCCTACCTCTTGTTCGCGTTGCATCAGCCTGATCAATGCACGCCACAAATCCTGCTGCGGGCCAAGTCCTGCGAAGATGCCGACAAGGCATCTTGCTTGCTTCTCATGGAAATGGCTCAACAAAATTTACTCAGCAGAAGAAACTGGGCCGACTCGATCTTCATCTTGGCGACCTGCTTGATCCTTGTCCTACGAGCGGTCAAGTCACCCTCTGCGGAAGTAGTACAGGACATGGAGAGCATGCTTCCGCTCCTTCTCATCACCGAACATTTGAAATTCGGTCGAGTGGGAAAAGAATCCATGTCCTCGTTATTGACTGAAGTCAGAGGTATTATTCATGGACAGCCGTAAGTCTCTCACCGTTGCTGAAAATCCCAATAACCATTCTAATGTATATGTAGTTCTGGCTTGCATCTGGATCCCGATCAAACTGGCGGAATACCTGAAACATCCTTCGACAACTTCTTGAGTGGTTTCTGGGACGTCTCTAATCCTCTGTCGCCATCATTCTTCGAGGATCTCGAAGAACGCATTTCTTAAGTAATGTCATCGCTCGAATGGCGGCTGGACTGGTGCTATTTGTTCAGGATTGTCCCTTTAAAAGACTGTAGTATTGTGAAGCTTGCTTGTGTGGCTTGTCGAGAGGGTGGGAGACAATATGACAGTAACATACGAAGGGCGATGTTTCACGTGGAAGGATACTGCTTGCCCATGCTGTGAAACACTGGAAGGTCGGACGGCCTAACCACAATCTCAACACGCCAATCTATCGATTGTCTACTATCTCTGTGTAGTTTCCATGCTAATTGTAGGACAGTATGTCAAGGCGTTAATTGTGGTCCACTAGGCACTTCTCACTTGAATCAGAACTTGTTTGACGACTTTGAATTGCGGTGCTGGCCAAACTCGAGCTTCCTGAATCTCTCAGGTTGTACCCCCTTCATTCCAGGCACGAGGATACGTACGGGGTCCACATGATCCCATTCACAAAAGGTTCGTGTTCTTTATGTATAATATATATTAATCCTTACCGTCAGTCCCTCGACAAATCGACGATATACGTAGTTATCGAAATCGTACATATCACTAACTTAGTCTATATAATATCAGTTTTTTTACTGTTATAACTAAGGTTAATAACAGAACTAGGCTTCCTATCCGAGCGGGTCGGACTGACCGACGACCTCTATCAACCCTGCCCTTTAGGGTTAAGGGCCGGGTTCCTACCCCTCTAAGCCCGACCCGTAAACCCTGTAGGGCCGAGTGGGGGTACCCGGCGGTTGCCAAGACCACTCTTAGGTAGGTTTATCCGAAAGGACCCGGGTTGAGTCCGCTTAAGGTCGATTTTCTACTCAAAAATCAGAATTTAGTCTTTAAGAACATTACAGCCGTTATTTTATAGCATTTTTAACTTCACGGATCGGGTTTAACCCTGATCCGTAATAGATCTAAGTACCCGCCGGGTAGCCCGTTCGATTTCCTTTTAACTTTAGTTCTTTAGGGCCGGGTCCTTACTTCTAATAACCCGTTCGACTAAGTCCGTTAATTACTTCGATTAGATCGATCTATTAAACTAGCCTAATCGAAAGGGAAGTCTAAACAGAACTATAGCTATATAGTTTAGATATAATCGGTATATAGAAATACTACGTATTTTAGTCTTATTAAATAATTTCTCTATAACTTTATTTAGCTTATCTCTATAATTAGAATTCGCTTTATTATATAGAAATATCTATATTATATAACGCTATTCTTAAGATATATTAGCTATAAAAGGTCGACCTCGATATTAGCTTTAAAAATAAATAGTATATACTTATTAGGGCTACTCCTTTACGATTAATTATATAAGGATAGTTAGGGCGCTAAGGGGTAGAACCACGAAAGATTAACTATTATAAGATATATAGTATATATAGAGCCTAGGCTAGGGTAATTAGAATAACTATAAATAGTTAAGATATAGGTCTAAACTAAGAAGGTATAGGTAAGTAAATAATATAAGTTAAATATAAAGAGTCTATCTAGAGCGTAACTATAACTAAAGACATATATATAGATAAGAATATCGATTATATATATTACGTCTACTATAAATATAGTAGTCGCGGTAGTCGCTTTATTATCTTATTAGGTATAGCTCGTTCTGAGCTCCTTCTAACTAGTTTATAGTATACGCTAGCCGCTCAGCGGCCCTGTTTATACTATTTACCTAGTCGTAATTATGTTAATATGTAATACTAACGTAAACTTATATAATAGTAAGGCCTACTACGCTATTCACTTAATAAGCTAAAAGTAAAGCTAGTAAGAATTTAATATACTAAGATCTAAGATCGTATAAGAGAAAACGAGAGCTAAATATATGTAGTATAGTATAAACTACCACCTACTAATTTAATATATAGAGAAAGTTTTTATACTAATTATATAAGAATTAGTAGTATTTTCCTTAAAGGATTAAATAAAAAGAAGAGTCTTATACTATCTCTTTATAACGCCTTTTAGGATATTAAGGATAGTAAGTCCTAAAGAAGTAGCTCTAATCTAGCGAATATTAATTGGCTTAGTAGCTTCCTAGTTATCTACCTAACCTCTCGGTTAGTACCCCTTATTAGTACTAGCTATTTATTTATTTCTATTATAGGTATATATATAGAAACTATCGGTACGTATATAGAATACTAATAAGTTAGTTACTTACTATCTATCTATTACTATTATCTAATCTTAATACTTAATTAATTACTTCTTAAAACGTATAACGAAAAGTTAAAGATCGATATATAATCTTATAGAGATTAGTATATTTAAATACTTTACGATAATAGTATATTAACTAATAACTCTTAGTAGATTACTATCGATAATAATCTTATTAAGACTAAATAATAGCGATAAATAGATAGTAAATAAATTAATTATTATTATTTAATATACGTACCGATAGTAGAGCTTTCTTTAGTTAGAAAAAAACTTATATAAGTAACCCGATTTATCGAGGTTTAAAGCGAGTTAGACTACTTTAGGCCTCGTTCCGTTGCTTAAAGAACGAGTTATAGATTTTTATATTTCTATCTAAAACTCGTTCGGGGTCTCGTTTAGACTAGGGCGCGTAAATATATATATAGAATAGTAATATTTTCTAAGTATATTAGAATATAAGGTAGCGGTAGATAGATAGTAAGTAAATAACTTATTATTATTCTATATTATTTAGATTAAAGGTAGCGGTAGGTATATAGTTAGTAAATAACTTATTAATATTCGATATACTGTCAGGGACCTCACTAGATAATAAGTTATTAAGTATAGTTCTAGGCTTTACTCGATAGGGATAGAAGTATCAGGGATACTAGAGCTGTGTCGAACAAGAGTTGAGATATAACTTAGGTTAACTACAGAAGCTATGGATGTACATAGGAAACTCGTATCTATATACCTGTAAGATGTTTCCTGATCAGGCAACTTCAGTTAGTTAGATGGCAAGATGGTAAGACCGTGCGCTATCTTGCCAACTTACTAAAGACTTCCTTATTGGGCTTAGCGCGCCAAGCCCTCCTAGCCTGCGCGTACTAGGCTTCCTCGCCTAACCTTCTATATCTTCTGTTACGGCCGCAGGGCGGTCGTAGTTCGTAATACTTTCCCTTCCCTAATCTACTTGCGTCCACGCAAGTATATAACTAGTAAGTTCCTTCGTTAGTTAGCTATTCTCTTCTTTCTTTATAGCTAATTATATAATTAGTTCTTAGTAAACGAAAACGCGATCTATTAATAATAAAACTTAAAAGGTTAAAATCCGATCGTGATAAAGAGCTTACTAAATATATTATATTTTTAAAAATAGTCGTAATAGTATTATATACTTATTATATTAATAATAATATTAAATATTATTATTCTAGGGAGTAATCGATATCTTACGTCGAATATATCTTAAAATATTAAAAGTGTAACGAGTCTTTCTTATTAGAAGAACTTTATAAAGTAGGGGAGCTTAAGAAAGAGGAATAACGTAAACGTTATTAAAAGTTAGTAGAGGTTACTAAGCTACGAAAAGCGATACTAGAGGCTTAAAAAGCGCTAGCCGTTATAGAAAAAAAATAAGTAGGGATTAAGGAGACTATTACTAAGTTAAATAATCGAACTAAGCGGATATTAAAGCGTAAAATATTAGCTCTAAATATATTTAATAAAGAGCTCGATAATTAGGAGATTACTTTAGGTAATAAGGATATATTATAGTTAGATTATAGGTTTTAGCTTTAGTAGATAAACTAATTATAAGTATAGCCTAAGTAGTAATCTTTATTATAATAGTATATATAGATATTCCGCTAAGTACTAGGGATACTATATTCTTATTCTTCTTCCTTATCGCTTTTAGGGTAATAGTATTTCGGTATTAGGCTACCTCCCGTAGGTATATAGGTATTTATTATTACTATACGTCTAATATTTATCTATTACGATATCGTATAAAGTAGTTACTATTTTTATTTATTTTCCGTTCTATATAATCCACTGTTCTTTTAATTCCTTTTATTTAGTAGGGAACTACTCTAGGTGCTCTTATTTAAGATTTCGTATAGTTTTTTTTCTAAGATTCTTTTCTGGTTCCTATATATTTTCGGATTCGTCGTACCCTACCTACTTAATTAAATACTCTAGTTTCCTTTTCTTAAGCCGTCTCTTAAGTACGGTCTTAACTTCGTATTCTTAATCCTTCGATGGTTTAATAGGTTACGATTCTTATATTAGTATTTCGTTAAATACTGATTTTAAAAATACCTTATAAAATACGAGGTAAATCTTTATATCTTTTAATAGTTAGAGTCTAAACGTTATTAATCTAAGTTTCTTTTTAGTTTTAAATAGTCCTAGTTTCTTAAAATCTAGTTTCTTATTAAGTCGTTTTATAGTAATATTTTTACGTACTAAATAAACTAAGTCCCCCTTCTTAAAATCTAGTTTCTTAGATTTAGTTTTATTTATAAAACGAGCTATTCTTTCTACTAAGAATTTTAGCTCTTTTAGTATTTCCTAATATAATTATCTTAGTTTTTTTATTTAAATAATTACTTTTTCCGCGTTCGATATAACATTTAATAAGTTTTCTATAATTCTAAAATAGAATCCGTAATTAGTATAAAACGAGGATAACTTTATTACTACTATAGAATTATTATATATTATTTAGGCTAATAGTAGTAATAATACTTAGTTATTCTATTCGTAGTTAATATAACTTCGTAGATATTATTTAAGGGTTTAATTTATTCGTTCTATCTACTCGTTTATTTATAAATAAAAAGCTATAGATATCTTTTATTTACTTCCTAGTTAGTTTATAAGAAATATCTAGAATTTTAATCTAAATAGCTTATCTCTATTTAATACTAATTTAAATAGGAGTCTATATATAACGAATATATATTTAAGAAATATAAATACTAATTACTTTATTATTATAGTCTTTTTAGTAGAAATAAAATATATATATTTAATAATTCGATCTAAGATTATATAAATAGTATCGAATTTTTTATTTATAGAGGGGTCTAGGGATACTAATAATAGTTTAATAAAGTCTATAGTAATTTCTTTCTAGGCTCCGCTAGGTAGTTCTAGAGCTTATAACTTCCTATAAAGTTTATATTATAAAGCCTTAGTGCGTATATAAATATCGTATTACGCGATATAATTCGCGATATCTTTATTTATTTTTAGCTAGTTTTAGTTTCTAGATAAAAGTTTAATTATTTTATAAACTCCTTTATAGCCTACTTTCGAGTTATTATAATATAACCTAATAAGTTTTTCCTTTTATTCCGTAGTAAGCGTTTCCTAAGTTAAAACGGTAGTAACTTATAGATTCGTATAGGTAAAATAACCCTTTTCTTTTTTCAATATAGTAACAGACTCTAGTTTATCTCCGTTATTATAGTTAGGTCTTCGGCTAAGAGCGTTAGCTCTACTATTTTCCTTTCCTTTAACGTAGTAAATCTTAAATTTATATGGTGCTAGAAGTTCTGCCTATTAGGTTTATCATTTATTTAACTTCTTTATACTAGTCTAATAGAGTAGGTTATAGTAATTTAAGTATATATCGAAGGGGTACTTAGATCTTTCTAAATAGTATTTCTATTCTTTAATGGCTTTAACGATAGCTAGTAACTCTTTATTATAAATATCGTAGTTTCGCTTCTCTTTTATTATCTTTTTAGAGTAGAAGGTAACTAGTCTTAGTTTATCGTTATATTCTTAGTTAATAACTACGATTATCGTATAGTCTAATATATCTATTTTAATAATAATTTTTCTATCTAAATTAAATATCGCTAATATAGGTGTTCTTATAAAGCGTTACTTAAATTCTTCGAAGGCCGCGTTTACTTTCGGAGTTTAGCGAAAAGAAGTATCCTTTTTCGTAAGTTCTATTAGTAGTATCGCTATCTTTAAGAACCTAATAATAAATCTTCGATAGTAATTTACTAATCCTATAAATTATTATACGTTTTCAACGTTCTAGAGCTATAGCTAGTCTAGTATCGCTTATACTTTTTATAAATTTAGCTTAACTCTATCCTTTCTAATAATAGAGCCTAAGAAGGGTACTTTATATTTAAAGAACTTATATTTAGATAGCTTAAGCTTAATATTATTTTCTTATAGTTTTATTATTACTATCTTAACGTACTTAACGTACTCCTTACGTATCTTAAAGAATATAAGGATATTATCTAAATAGATAATAATAAACTTATATAAATAGTCTCTAAGGACGTCGTTAATATACGCCTAATAAGTTATTAGTACGTTAGTAAGTCCGAATAGTATAACTAAGTATTTATATAGTCTATATTTAGTCCTAAATACTATCTTCTATTCTTCTCCTTTTACTATACGGATCTGGTTATATACACTTCTTTAATTAAGCGACGTAAACTACTCTACTCTAAGTATAGTATCTTATAATTCTTATATAAGGGATAAGAGGTAACTATTTTTAATAGTTATAGCGTTTAGCTCTCGGTAATCTATATATAGTTATAATTCTCTATCTTTCTTAGGTATAAAGAGAATAAAAAATCCCTACGGGGATTCTAACTTTCGTATAAATCGTTTAATTTCTTCTTTTAGAATATATTTTCGGAGTACCTCGTCCTCCTTTCGTAATAAACTATATATTAGTTTTTTTATAGGTTTACTTCCTTCCTTAAGTAGAATAATATAGTTCTAAGGTTAGTACTGTAGTAACGCTATTTTTATATTATCTTCTTTAGTTAAGTCTATAAACCCTTTAAACTCCCTAGAGAGTTCTACGGGTTCTTAAGTTATAATAGTTTAATTATAGTTAGGGTCTATACTAAGTTCTAGCGCGACTTAGTTAACGTAGTCTCGTATTAATTTAATCTAGATTCTCTTAACCTCCGCCTTTAGCTATTTTTCTTTATTTAAATCTCTCTTAAAGATAATTCGTTGTTCGTCTATATCTAGTATAACTTAATTATATCCTATTTAATTAAGGCCTAAAAGATATTTTTCTAGTACGTCTTCGCTTATATTAAAGTTGAGTATTTCTTTATAATTCCTAAGCTATAAGCGCGCGTACTTAAGTTTATATATTACTCGGAGGTAGTCGTTTTCGGATATTCCGTATTTATAAGGTTATAACTTTCTTATTTCTTATTCTTATAAAGCTCTATTTACGAACGACTATAATAATAGGCTTATATTAGCTCCGCTATTAATAAGCGCGTTTACCTATTTCCTATTAATACGTACTTTTTTTTTTTATAGCTCCTTTCTAACTAGAGCTACTACTTAGTTATAGGACTTTATAAGCTTTCTTTTAGATCGTCTAGCGTCTAGAGAGCCTAATAATTTAAATTATTATAATCTCTATATAGTTCCTCGTCTTCTTAGAGATCGTTATAATTAATTTCTTTATAATTCTCTTATACTTATTAAATAGCGTTCTATTTATTATTATTCCTATTTTATTTTAGTAGTTCTTAAAAATAGCTTCTTAGTATTACTTATCGTTTATAAGTTTAATATAGTTAATAATAATACAATTCTTCCTACTTATATCTTAGTCCCTAGTATACCGTAAACTAATAGTATATATATATACCCTATAATAGTGCTTCTAGTCTATAAAATTTATACTAGTATAGCTTACTTAAATAGTTAGAATTAATATACTAATCTTTTAACTAATAATAGGTTCTAACTACGATGTTTTCTTCTATATAAAAGTTAATTATCGTTAGTTTAAGTCTTTCCTCGTTAGAGAATTCGTTTAATTTTAGTTCTCTCTAAGTCTTCCTAATATTAACTAATTCTTTAAGCTTAAGTATTTTATTTAGGCCTAGATTAAAGATATTATTATCTAGGAGTATAGGTCTTAATAACTTATCTTTATATACGTATAAGGGGATCGATTAAATCTCGCCTTCTAGGTCGTATAGAATCGTAGTAATTAGCTATTTAATTTTAATCGACTTTTAATAGTTAAAGACTTACTTTTAATATCGTATAATAATAATCTTATATTATTTATTCTTATTAATAGTAATAGT
>JAPDRQ010000356.1:0-18963 GCA_030247915.1 Neophaeococcomyces mojaviensis
CCAAGTGGCTGCCCATGAGCACCGTAAAGCATCAGCGGCGGCGCACGTTGCCCGTTATGACCTTGTGAACCATCTGCTCCTGCTGTCGGCGCACGGACTGCATCCGGCCCGTAAAGGGCTGAGGCTGGCACGAAAGCAGCCTGGGAGGAGACAGGGTAGAAGAGGCATTCCTGGTTGAATCGAACACAATTTTGGCAGCGACCATCAGAGGAGCTATCATAGCCGGAGCATCGAATCTTCACTCCAAGTTAGCATGTTATACTACGTAGCATTCAGTGTATAGAATACCTTTCTCTTTCTGCAATACTTGCAGGCAATTGCATTGCGCTGTCTTGGGGCCGGAGCTGGTCGAGCTGGATAAGCTGGCGGCGGATAGCATCCATGAGGCGGATACGGAGGAGGCAGACGATAGGGATCCGCTTGCATCGCTTGGCCCTGTTGGGCTGGTCGGGGTTGAGGGTAGTGATATTGGTGATGCGGGTCCTAGATGTGGTGTCAGCTAGGTTTGACCACGCAATAAGGAAAATAGGTCGTACATATGGACGATGCGGTGGAGGAGGAGGAGGATATGGTTGTGCTGGTGGTGGCTGACCTGCCCACTGTTGCAGCGGAGGATATGCTGCAGGAGCAGGAGGATATTGCCCTTGTCTTGCCGCGTTCAGCGGTGGATATGAGCTCCCATTATCATTCCGGGGTGTATCGTGTCGTTGGGAAGACGAATGTTGTGGGTAACCTCCTGGACAGTCTTGAGGACCATATCGGGGACTTGCTGGATCTGCCATTTGTGCCCTCGTCGATTTCACTTTCGTGCTCTGAACATTAAGGTAGATAGCTGATAGTTCTTTGATACATGCTGGTTGCACACGGACAGGGACGAACCGAAGTGGCTGGTGGACAACAAGGGATGGAGTAAGGACGGACTGACAGGTGGGAAAGGAGTGAGATTTGTGCTGCTTCATGCTGCAGCAGGCTCGATTGGACGAAGTTGACGGGAGAGGTAAAGCGACCCCTCGAACCAGCAGGGCCGATACACAGACGACAAAGACCTGCAGCCGACCAGTCGGGGGCTTACCAGACACACAGACCTTGTCCCCACCCATCACTCGAGCACACAAGACCCAGCAAGCATAACTCAAACCTCGGCCGCTCGCTTTATAGCAGGCATTAGCGCTGTACCGCCAGACCTCCTGAGACACGCATACTCATCCCAAGGGCAGAGGCTCGCAAGTCAACAACATGTTGTTTCCACCCTGGACAGCATGGTTGATTAACTTTAAGAGGTGGGTGGGGAAATGATGTGGGACAAAGTCGTCACAAACAAAGCAAGAACACTGCCGCCGATATGTGGCTCTTACTATGGCTGCTTAATGGATGGAGATCGAACAGACGATGAAATAGGCACCAATGAGACTGGATGCCTACTGCTACTAAACTTAATCCACTAATAAGCGAGCGAAGTAGGTCACTGACGAGCGACCGGTGGTGTCATTAGCGGACGACTAAGGATAGCTCCTTGGCGGCCGATCAGACTAGCAACAAGCGACTAGGCTCACTAGGGATAGGTCACTGACGAGCTATCATCGGTGAGGGTCATTGGTAAGCGCTGGGAGTTCTACTGGATGTTGGTACAGAAAAAGTACCTCGTACTCCGGCAGAACTAGTGTGAGGCACGACTTTCAAAAGGACAGTGGACAGACAATGTGAAACACGCCCTGGCACGGGTCACATTGCTCGCTCTATATGCAAGCTACTGTTGAGGAAACACGAGCTGCCACTGCAGTGAACCCTCGAGGGGCAGAAGAAAAGAAGAGAGAGCTATTCAAGAAGCTGCATGGCAGTGAAATCTGAACTTAAGAAAAGGCGTTGATGATGCAAAGGAGTTGAACGCCAACAGATCCTTGTCTCCATGAAAACCTGCCATCGTTAAACACTTTTCGAAATCTTCCATGATCAAAGCTCAATTTCGGTTTACCTCCCACAAAACAAGCCCCAAAGCGCCGCCCATTATCAGATACCTTTGCAAATGCTGCTGTGGTTCATACATTTGAGAAACAATGATGCCGCCCAAGTCAGGTTGATAGTTAGGATTAGTCGTGCATGCACAGGGACGCCCCTACTTCACTTCCCCAACGAGCTCACTCTGAGATGATGCTCGTTCTGCATCGTAGGGAATAGTGTTGACATGCGAAAGTCTGTCATCCATCTCACTCATATCCGATCGGTCCGCACACCGTGTCATCGACACTGAGGTCCTGAACGGCTGTTTTCGACGGCACACGTCTCGTAAGTCTTGCCACAGACACTCGACAGCGAATGTGCTCGTCGCCATATAAACAAGGGCGTTCCAGAAGCCTTGTAAAGGCAAGACCAGTGCTGCTGCCAGATTGAGGCCGAAGACAATATCAGTCGGACGAATGATGGTGTAGATTCGATTGATCGTGGACGGAACCCAAGTGATAACCAGGGCTACGAAGAAGAGTATTGCGCACTTGCAATACTTTAGAGCGGCCTTGTTGGGATCGATGCGGCCACTTTCGTGAACGTATGACTGCGCAGTGCGCTTGTGAGAGTCTGATGAGCCAGGAAAGGAAGCCTTCCCGTTGGTATAAGCACTATCCGGTCGACTTCCAGGCTGTGCCTCCTCCGATCTCGTCACAGTCACTTCCGACGTCTTCATAATGCCTGTGATTGGAAGCTCGTTGGCCCCCTCCGTGCCTGGCTCCTTCTCCATGGACAAAAGGGTTTTCCGCCACTTGAAGATGACGCACCCAACTCGAACATAGATGCCCATTGTGCAGAGAATAACGATCCAGACCGGGCCGTAGAAAGTCGCGACTCGGAGGAAGTCCCATTCGAAGGCCACCCAGCACCACAGCTACATCTTGTCAGCAGTGCGTACGAACCATTCACCAGGCGTTGGACATACCACTGCAGGACCATAAACCCTGCCCCGTTCGTGGGTTGTGACGAAAAGATAGATGAATGCCGGAATAAAAGGCAACCCGTAGCATGCGAGTAGATACTTGAGTTCGAGTCTTCTTAGGGCTGTGGCGTCATATGATCGAAAGAAGGACAGCCAGACATTGCACGCCATGGCAAACGTCCACAGTGCATCAGCCGGCATGAACCTGTTTCTGCTCGTCAGCGCTATCTCGAGATTGTGTCATGTTGCCTCACCATTGTATTAGGAATGCCTGGAACTGACACACCGGAGAGCTTTGACCTGACTCGATACTGTCGACAGAGATCAACGTTGCAATGTTGGTTAGGATATTGCCGAATGTTGCATAGAAGACGAGCTGGTTGACAGGTTTTCGAAACTTGTCACTGAGAGCAAAGGTCACAATGACGAAAGCGGCACCGAACAGGGAGAGAATGGAGGCAACCCGTTCAGTGATGACAATACCTTGCAGTTGCGCTGCTGTCAAGGGCATTTTGAAGCCTTTTGGAAATGCATTGAGAGCGAGAAAGCAGGGAAGTTGTAGCAGGTGAGTGGAGGATGTCAAGCTCAAGAACAGGCAGAGTACTTATGAGTTCGTCGCTTATCACCAAGATGGAGGCGTAGGGATATGTAATCTGGAGGTGGATGTCACAAGAAGATAGTGACGAGGATCTTTCTATCCAATTTGGAAACTGCTGGTCGACAGGAAGAGGCAACGGTCCGTTTCAGCCATGGCAAGGGACCGACCTCCCCAAAGTCGGCGAGTAACCTACTTAGTGACATGGGCGTTGCTTTTTGTTCGCTTAGTGGACATGGCCAAGTGCATAAAATTGCACGTGTGGAAAATGCTGCGTAGGGATGCTGTCGGAAGCGTGCTTACGCAGATTCGAGGCTACGCGAAGTCGAGGGGCATCTCAACTCCACACTGGAGGTGCGGACCCTCGAAGATGCCACCTTTACTGAAAGGGGATCATCCCTTTGATGCAGAAACACGAAAACGTTGATCACGTGGAAGACAGGTTTCTCCTAAGATCGACAAGTCGGTTCGACCGTTAGAAAGGTTGAAGAGGGCAAGCTGCTAGCCGCGACGGCATGTGTGAAGATATCTGAATCGGAGTCTAATAACCTAAGGAAATGCCAAGACCAACGATGTTGGCGCAATCGCAAAAACTCGATTTCACAATCTCGCTGTGGAGTGTGAGGTGGAGGGATGGATAAAAGAGGCCTGCTATCATTACACATCTTGACCAATAATATACCACTTACTTTCCACAACATGGCTTCACCTGGTAAAGTCGAAACAGACGATGCGTATGACGCAAAAAGGGGGCTTCCTTGAAAAATGGTCGCGGCTCAAAGAGTTAGGTTTGTGCCCCGCAGCCACGTGGGCTCAATCACTGGGGTAAGATACTGGGGCGAGTGTTTGCGTCTCACGGGACCCGGTTGAGTGTGTACGCGACTACTTGCCAGTGTACGAGTTGCAGTCGCAACCTCTCATCCTTGTTCGAAGAAATGGTAAAAGCTCTCTGGGACTCCGGTTCACTTATGACCACTAAATCGTACAGATATGAATAGTATTATAACGATCATGCACCTTGCACCCTGCACCCGGTTTCTCACCAGAAGTTTGTCCCAAAATGTCCGTCTCAGCACTTGAGGGATTCTTCGTTCAAAGAAGAAAGTAAAGTACCAAAACGCCGAGTCTCAAAGAAGAGAATCTTACCAGTTTGCCTAATGCCGATCATGCTTCATTCACGTATCCCATTTTCCAATGATCATAGATGCATTAGTGTCATGCTCCCAGTCAACATACAAAACAAATGAGAGGTTGCTGTTGTAGCTGCGTATATGTGTGTTCTTTGGGTTAGGCAAGTGTCCTCTTTACACCAAGGAGAATCGAGGGCCTTTCTCGAGCGTTTTGACCCCGTCCCATAGGTTGTCCATGATCTCGACAAGACCCTCTGGCAGTGGCCCTTGTTCGAGGATGTCGAGATTCCCCTCTAACTGTGCCCTCAATTGGTACATACCCTGTCATGAATGCCAAGATCATTGACCTTCTTAGCATTCATGACTGTCTTTGGTGATCTGTCTAGCAGCTCACAGGTACTCACCCCTGTCGTTTCCCGGCAAGGCCACCTTCGAGGCTGGTTAGAGTTCTCAGCCATAGCTTCCTATGTCCATCCTCGGTTGACTGCACTAAGGGTGGCTTCCGATGGACCATCATTATCAACCCTTTGATGGCACCTGTCAAAGGCATCAACAGCTTCGTGTCCAGCTACAACTCCACCCAGAAGGCCTGGCAAATCAAGACCGTGTACTCAGAGTTCAACTCCTGCTACTGGATGCAGCTCATTGGCGGTATATGCTAGGTTCCAGGCCAGTAAATGACTCTAAAGAGCAGGTTTTGTGACAGAATATTCCAACAAAGTCAACACAAGCTCTGTGCAGTGAAATCTGCGGAGCCTTGCTTGATCAATGGGTCGGAAGTCAAGATATCGTGGGTAATATATAGTTTCTACTATTTCGAGCAGTACGACGTTTGTACTAGTCAAGTATCTGTTCTCAATCTTGTCTCGTATTGAGAGATGCCTGCATCTTTGTCAGTAGGACTACCTCTGTACGTGCAGCCACGACAATCAGAAACTAGACCTGATGCGCAGACTGGAGGAAAGACTAGACGTATCCTGCTGAGCAGTGTCCCCCGACACGCATGTGGGGCTACTAAAGTCCATGAAGAAGCCCTTATGTCTCAACCAAGTAAAATTTCAACTCCTGCTCCCATCATCATGGGTCATCTTAAGCCACGAGTAGTCGTTCACCATACCTCAATCATCGTACGAGCCGTTGATTCTGCCGTCTATGACGATCGGAACTCTGGCAGATGCCTCCCTTGTACTGTCGCGAGCGGTATGAGCCGTCGTGGCTGTGCTGACCACTGACAAGGTGGTACTGGACCACTGATGTACAAGCCCGGGCGTCGGTGGTACCGAGCTTCGATCACTTGTAGGGGTGACGTGCCCATCGCCGCGGAAAGTGCCTCTTAACCTACCCGAAGGCGGTCGCTCGCCCGTTGACAGGTTAGCATTGCTGGTGGCATCTCCTGTCTCAGCTTCTGTTGTGCGTGTAATATCAGCAGCCTCATTAGCCAGCTGCAGGCACTCAACAGCTGCAGCACATTGCTCGCCGATGCTGCGGATGATGTCCGCAATGGCATTGGTCCTTTCACGAAGATGTCGGTCAGCAACGTTGTGCACGCTCTGCGTAGAGTATCTCTCGCTTGCATGGCTCCACAGATGGCCTTTCACTCCATCCCAACCACCAAATGAGGCTGCTGAAGCTGTGCGTCTCAATGGCGGTTCACTACGTTTTCCATGGTCTTCACTGACAGAGAGCGCCGAGTCTTCGTTGTCAGCATCAGGGCAGCCTTGCCTGACGTGCTCGACCAGCTCATGAGACGGCCCAATCGATCGAACAATATGCTCCATATGGTAAGCTTGTCCGCCGATGAGGCTCCGCAGGGACAGGACCACTCGTTGTGCCTGATCTCGCTGCTGGATGAGCGTTGCATTGGCGTACTGAAGTGCTGCAATTTCCTTCATGCTGCGGTCGCGCTCCTTCTCCAGGTCTTCTGCAACGCCTTGTTGCAAGCGCAACGCTCCAAGAGCATCGTCTCGCTGTCGTTCTGTGCTGGAAAGTCGGAAAGCAAGTCGCACTTGATCTGCCTTCTGCTGATCGATATTGCCCGTGAGTCTGCGTTGCTCTCGCTTGCCAGCTTCAATCTTGACTCGGAGGTCTGCAAGTTCTTTGTTGAACGATTCGACAAACGCCCGGAATTTCTGGAACTGAATTTGCCACGTCTCGGCTTTGTTTTCGAGGATGTTGTTCCGCTTCACGACCTTGGCAAGTTCGGCATCCATGTTCCACTACCGTAATCAGTGGTTTGAAGCCGAAAGTTAACGCGATTTGTGTGTATGTAGCAAATATCGTGGTGTCAGTGCTTTTAATTGCCCGCCCGCCCGCCTCTCCACCTACCTGCCTGCCTACCTGCTTGTCTACCTGCCTACCTGCCTACCTACATGTCTGTATGCCTACTATTAGCGCGCCCTTTTGATCTCTTAACTATCGCCCTCTATTAGTAAGTTGTAGAAGCCTAATACCGTACATTTTCGCCTTATACGACTCTCTAGTTCCTACTATTATATTGCTACTAGTGCTAACGAGGGTGGAAGGCTCGTAAGTAAAGGATCTAGGGACAACTCGATCGTAGTATAGGTACTGCGAATAGAAAGGGCAGGAGGTGGTATAGAAGGATTTACAGTGATCGTACTGCCCTATTAGAAACGGTAATACCTAGAGATGGTCTACATTTCAAGAGGCAGTAGACAAGGGCTAGGTCTGGAAAGGCAGTGGGCGCAGCTAGCAAAACCACTAACACCACGATATTTGCTACATACACACAAATCGCGTTAACTTTCGGCTTCAAACCACTGATTACGGTAAGTGGATCCCTGGTCTAAAGCACCACGGGTGTAAGGCACCAGATTTTCAACCCGCAGCCGCAGCAGTTGACCAACCTTTCCAGTGCTAGTATTCCACCACAGCTCATCGCAATGCCTTCAGATCACGATATTAGGGTGTCGCAGGCCGTCGATGCCTTCCAGGCACGCCAATATACCAGTATTCGAAAATGCGCAGAGGCATTTGCCATTGGTCATACCACATTGAGCCGCCGTTTACGAGGTCGACAGTCTCGACGCACTGCGCGCGCCCAACAACAGCTATTGTCCCCGGACCAAGAAAGAGAGCTCGTGCAATGGATACTGCGATCAGAGGCAGGTGGAAATGCTGTCAATCATGCGCAGCTTCGAGAGGTGGTCCTTCTTATCCTGAGGATCACAAATAGCCCTGCTACGATTGGAAAAGACTGGATATATCGGTTTATTAGTCGTCACCCTAAGATCAAGACTAAGATAGGCCAGAAGCTCGATCATGAGAGAGCCCAGGCATCTACAATTGATAATCTTCAAACCTTCTTTACGCGATTACAGTCCCTTGTATCGCAGTACAACGTGGTGTGCCAGGATATATGGAATATGGACGAAACAGGTATCGCCCTTGGTGTCTGTACTAATTAAACCGTGATTAGGACGTCCTCTACCTCCAGATCATACGTTCAACGGCCTAAAAATCGTGAGTGGGTGTCTATTATCGAGTCAATCAACGCGGTGGGTCGAAAGATACGTAATATCGTTATTTTCAAAGGAAAGAGTCTTCAAACAACGTGGTTTACAATTAACGGTATACCAGACGCTCTCTATACCACCTCTAATAAGGGCTGAACCACGAACGAGATTGGATTGCATTGGCTAAAGGAGGTATTCCTTCCAGAAACGTCCAACGGTCGATATCGAATCCTGATCCTTAATGGCCACGGTAGTCATATAACGACTGAATTCATGTGGGAGTGCTACCAGAATAAGGTCCTCCTACTATACCTACCACCTCACACCAGCCATATCCTTCAACCACTCGATTTAACGTGTTTTTCCAGCCTCAAAGGTCGATATCGATCCCAGATCGCAGATCTCGCCTCTCTCGACGATGCACTACCAGTTAAGAAGGTACGGTTCATTCAATATTATGCCAAAGCAAGAGAAGAAGGTTTATCAAAGAAGAATATACGGAATGGCTTCGAAGCCGCGGGTATCGTACCATTCAATCCGCAGCGAGTACTATCCTCCCACCAGGTCCTTCGCCAGGCGCCTACCACGCCAATTACGCAGCGTATTCAAACGTCGACCACACCCAATAGCGTTAATCGCACTCCGCGAAACCTAATCCAAATACGACAGTCAGTTAGCCGCATCTCAGAGAGTGAATATATCCCAAGGTCAGCCAGGAAATTACTCTTTTCTGTTAGCCGTCAATTGGACCACCTTTCGACCACCGTCGCATTGCAGCAGCGTCAAATTGACCATCAGGCAACCCTTATTAACGAGTACCGTCAACGGACAGCAAAGAAGAAGGCAATTGACCCTAATTTACTATTCAAGGATATCGCGACAATCAGGGCTGCCCAGGACCTGGTTGCGCTACGCAATCAGGCCTGGGCGCAGCAAGATCGTCAATTAGAGGCTCGTAGGACTGCCCAGGCAATGATTCGAAGCGATATCGAGCAGCACCAGTATCAATTCCACGTTTGCGATCCAGTTGACGTCGATATCGTCAATATTGACGAAGATAGTGATTCTTGAATAGTGGTGCCTTACACCCGTGGTGCTTTAGGCCGGGGATCCACTTAGTGGAAACCCAGAGAGACTACGTACTTCTTCGCCTCACCAAACTTTAGTGGGGTGAAGAAATGCGATGTCGGCTACAATTTCATCACGTGATGGGTGCAAAGTGCAAGGGCACAGGTGCAGTCCCGAGACGGTCCCGGCATTGGTGTTGATTTCTTGTAGCACGGCCGGATACTCGAAATCTTCATCCAAGCTCCTCTTGGTGCTGGTGCTATTCTCGAGTACGGCGGCAGGATCAATGAACCGCGTAGAGTCCGGATTATCGGGCTCACAAGCTTTGCTAACATCAGGAAGCTCACCAGTGATGAAGTAAGAAGTTAAGTTGTCACGAACACACTTCGATCTCGTGTCGCTCGTGCAGTGCCCCGCACCTGTATATTCAAGCACTTTACTGTTGAGAAAACCAGAGCTGGAGTTTTCCGCCGATATAAGTGGTGTCACAGGGTCGTAGAGCCCGTTGACGAAGAGAATAGGCGTTCTAGTTTCGATGTCTGTGAATGTGCCACTATATTTTTCCCTAGCATTAACTTGCCAAGTCGAACATTGATAAAGAATTCCGAGATTCTCCAAGTCACCACCAAATTCGCTTCGCTTTGTGCAAAGCGCGAACCATTTTTCAAAGCTAGTCAAGTCGCCCGGGATATCGTCCCAGTCGCCACAATTAACTGCATCTATGGTCATAGGTACTTCACGATCTAAGGCGGCGAGAGGGTCGATCATCCTCTTCACCTGGTCGGGCGGATTTGTCGCAAGCTCGTAGTAGTAAGAGATATGCTTAGCCACTGTATGCCAATCAGATGGCCGTTTAAACTGGACATATAGCTCCTTGCGGATGTCGTTGTAGCTGAGACTAGTGCCATCGCTGTCTGTAACAGTGTAGGTGCCACTCTTGACACTGGCCAAAAATTCATAGAATAGTTCTTGAAGATATTGGCCAGAAGACCCGTAAATTGCCCAAGCACAATTTTTCGGGCCTGCCTCGGCACAAGATTCGAAAAAGTGCAATACAGCAGGATCCAAGCTATTGACAGACTCCTCACCCAGACCGTGATAATAGTCTGTGGGATTGATATTTCCATCCAGGACCGATCGATTTTATCTGGGAACATCGCTGCTAGAGTTGCGCCAAGCAAGGTCCCGTAGGAGTAGCCCCAATATCTGATAAGGCCGTCTTCACCAAGTGCCTCGAAGAGAGCATTGATATCGCGTGCAACGAAGGCTGAGCCAACAAGCTCGCCTGCTTCTTTATACTTCGACAGCCCGCACAGCTACCCTTGCTGAGTGTTCGTAATGTAACTAGCGTTAAGGCCATGGGGATCATATAATGGCAATGAAGAATATTCGACCTTATTTACTTTCGGGCATTCATATGGCATTGTCAGTCCAACGCCACGAGGGTCAAATGTTACGATGTGGTAAACGCCACCAGAGTTGCTGTTGACGTCAGCTGACTGTGCACATGTTTTCCGTCGAACCTACTTGATGAACCAGCTACCCGCCCCAATAAGCTCCTGAATAGCACTTGCCCTTGGCCCGCCAGGGTTATAAAAGATTGATTTTCCAATTGACAAAGTGCTATTTGCTGGTACCCGAACGAGAGTGAGTAGTAGTATACCAAAAGAGGCATTGGTGTAGTCACGAGGAACATCTAGCGTGGCGCACTCAAGGGTTGGCTCTTTCTCGACAGGACATGGACTCCACTGAATTTTTTGGCTCAGCGGATCTGTCGATGGCTTTGGCTCATAGCCTAAGGGGCAGTCCTGTGCAACGGCGCTCAAGGTGCTCGAAATTAAGATCAGCAGAGTCAATTTCATATTAATGTTGGAAAGCAAGCTCAAGGAGGTTTCTGCACTTGTAGAAATAGTGAAAAGTCAGAGTTCGTGATCTGCTCATAAACGAATTTAATAGCCTCAGAGATCTAGATGGCTCTCAATAATAATTCAAGTTATTCAAACCTGAGAAGTGCACTGATAGTCGGTAATGGGTGTGCCTTTTACAAATAACTCGCAGAATTGATCTAAGTATCCTTACGTTCAAGCCTCGTTTAAGTTCAAGCCATAAGCCTTGGCAGCTGAGATAGCGAGCACATAGTATCGACTAAGTCGTCCCGCCTTCAACGAGCGTTCAGGTCGGCCGGCCGGCCGTCCAGATTTAGAACGATTTGATTGGAGTTCAAGCACGTTAAAGTTGGTAAATGAGGATGGTACGCTAATAGGTAATTCAGGAGAAAGTGAACGAGTTTCGAGAGGATGCAAACATTCTGGCGCTACTTGGATGTGCAGATCAGCTACCTGGATGCAAGTGAGATGGACTAGAACTTGATATTGGGTGAGCCAAGCCTCAAATCCGCCGTGAAAGCTTGGCGGGGCTTAGGGACTCTTGGCACAGTCCGCAAACTGCTTAGCAGCGTGCCGAGAAAGGTCGTACGAGTACTCCAAATAGTTGAATCGGTATCAGGGTTTAGCGAGGTGCAGCTACTTTCGAAGCCACAAGTGGACCCTCTTCTCATCGCAGATACGCGCTACCAGATGAGCTGACCTTCTTCTATTTTGGCCGAGCGATGAAAAATTACATCTCGGCCCGAATCTGCTAAGTAGTTATTCAATCTGGTCAGCTGAATTTGAGATTTGACAAGTTCGTTTCGTTCAAGCATGCGTTTACTGCGTAAATGTCGCTGTTCTCCTTTAAATCTTCAGGATATCTTGTCAACCTCGGGTATATCTGTCAGGTGGGACCCACTTACTCTCGCGTTGACTGAAGAGTTTTAGCGAGTTTGGGCGTGTGGAGCGTAACTTTCATAAGTTGGACTTTATTGAGTGCTTCGGAATGCATACCAGTTATGTTTGCGTTCTACTTGGAACTCTAGTCCGTTAGCGAACTAGGTGCGGGCCAAGGATTGCTTTTAGTCAGACAACCGAAACTTAGCAAAAGGAAAAAGGTCCAGAACGCGATCCGCGGAGTAATTTGGTACATATCGAGCTCATCTGGACATTCGATCCAAGTGCTGCAATATAGGATGGAGCATACTGAAGTATGCGACTCAGTGGACACATCTACACTCTCTCCTGCCGCAGGGTAATGCTAATATCCCTGTCAGCCATGTCGTGTCTTGAGCGTCTCCTGTCGTCGAAAAGCCAGCCTAGGTGATGGTCTTTCAGGTGGTTGAGAAAGGAGGAGCTGACCGCGCCCGCGCAAGGACATGCGACATCCACGATAGGCTCGCTCTTCAGGTACTCGTCCCATACCTTTCGTGCGGCTCGCACCCACACTCGGTCGTTCTTCCTCTTCATTTGGAGTACATCGTCCACCGCGATCCAGGCACGGAAGGCGTCCCGCTCCCCGGCGTTCTGTAACGCCACGTCGAGTGCCTCCAGGAAGAGAAAGTAACAGTCGCGCTGCTCGTCGGCCTCGAACTCGGCCTGCACGTTGTAGCGGAGGTATTGGGCACACGGCCAGACTGATATCTGAGTGGTGCAGTCCATCGAGACCAGGAACCCACTGGCGACGGTGAAGACGGCGTGCAAGCATCCCGCCGGCAGGTATATCGCCTCCGCCGAGGTGGTGTGTACCACCACTCCCCCTTCCAAGACCGTCATCCCATGGGCGAGCTTGGCGTGCTGACCTCGGTGCTCGGCCATCCACTGCAGGTTGTGAGGCGTCGGCGGATACACCATCCACACCTTTTCGCATTCGTGTAATGTGGCGGAGATGCCATCTCGGCCATAGTCTGTTACCCTGGTCAGCATGGGGCAGGGCACCCCCCAGTCAACGATCAATGGACGTACCGATATGCAGGTCGACGAACGAGAACTTGGGGGTCATGTTGAGCACCATCCGTTGTTCCAGGTACGTCGTCACGCGCCGATGTAGCTGGGCACAACTGCCAAACATCTTACCTCGTACCCATGCGCGAGGTTCCATTCCAATGATGCATGTGGGGTTGTCGGGATTGGGTTTCGCCATCTGACAGAACGCGAGCGTGGCGTTGGCCGACTTTTCCCCCTGTTCGTACACTCGAAGGTCTGGTAAATTACATTAGCACCATCTCGCGCCAGCAGGCTCTCTCCACCACACACCATGGGCTTTGATCTTGGCGGCTTCGGCCCAGAGCTGTTCAAACGTCGGCGCCGGTTGTCGCCAGCATGCCGCCGCCGGCACGACCATGGGTAGACCGGTCGTGTGTGTTCTCCACAGGGTGTGCAGATCCTCTGGTGCAGATATCAGCAGTGTCAGCGTTGAGTGGTCACAAGCAGGATCCAGGTGGATCAGAAAGGCGGGTTCGTTGCGCAGGTAGTCGAGCCATGGCAATACCGTCGGTTCTTCTACTGGAGGCTGCTCGTACCGCTCCAAATGCACTTGTGACGCCCTGATGTGCCTTTCTGTCTCCGGTCCTGGTCGGTGCGACAGATCTGTGCATTCCGATGGACCGTCAGAAACATCTGCCTCAGCCAGCCGTTTGTGGTCACCAAAATACTGTGAGGTCAGAACGGACAACCCTGGGTGTCCGTTGATAGTACTTCGATTTCGCTCGAGCAAGTCGGTCAGTTGTTGACAGGCGTGTTGTCCTCTTCGTAACAGATGGTGGTGCGTGAACGAGGCACTCAGGAGAATGAAGGCTTGGGGGGAGGTGTCCCACGCTCGTTGCCAACACACTTTCACGAACTTGCGTGCCTGTCTCTGGCCGCTCAGATATTCGACCGCGGTCCGGATATTGTTGTGCGTCCGCACGGAGTGTCGGCCGTTTCCGGAGCCCAGATGGTGTAGTTGTGCGCGTAGCCAGACGTCGTCCTGGCGTGTCAGGTCAAGGGTGTTCCAGCTCGCTGGCGAAGGATCGACTAGCGACACGATGCTCGATGCGCTCATGCGTCGCAACAGGTGTGCAAGTGTGCAAGTGTGCGAGTGTGCGAGTGTGCGAGTGTGAAAGTGTGAGAGTGTGAGAGTGTGAGAGTGTGAGAGTGTGAGAGTGTGAGAGTGTGAGAGTGTGAGAGTGTGAGAGTGTGAGAGTGTGAGAGTGTGAGAGTGTGAGAGTGTGAGAGTGTGAAAGTGTGAGAGTGAGAGTGAGAATGTGAAAGTGTGAGAGTGTGAGTGCGAAAGTGTGAGAGGTTACGACGCGTCGCACAAGTCGCGTACATAACGCGTGAGAGCCTGTGCCCGACACCACCAAACTTGGTGGTCGCCATATCCTCCCAGAAATCGACACCCCACCAATACTATCGTTTCGACGGCTGTTGAATGACAGGCACCTGCGACTCGATCGCAGTATATGGACCGCCTCTTTCGGTGGTAACAACTGACCGGCGGGTATGGCAACTACAAAATGCTGCCAAACACCAGTCAAGATGCAGCCCATGAGTCCATCCGACCATCGAAGCGGAGAAAGACATCTGCAGCCGCCCTTCCTCCCGCCACTGGCCAGCAACCACATTCGGCCTCTCACGACGCCAGACAACAACGTCGTAGCCAAGCGTCCAAGGAAGAAGGAAAACGAGCGCCGACACGTCGAGTCAACACAGCTTATTGGAAGACCATCATGCACCGAGGGGCCGAGGAGGTCGATAGCGAGCCCGTGGCTGAAGTGAGACGAGGTCAACCCGTTCTCAACATTGGTGGCATCGACCTCACTGATCCTGCCGCATCCACCGAGCCCAGAGAAGCAGAGGAGGCAGAGGAGGCAGAGGAAGCAGGGGAAGAGGTAGGGGAAGAAGTAGAAGAAGTAGAGGAAGAAATAGAGGAAGAAGTAGAGGAAGAGGCAGAGGAAGAGGCAGAGGAGGAGGCAGAGGAAGAGGCAGAGGCAGACGAAGAAGCAGAAGCAGAGGAAGCAGATACACAGAGGTCACGATCTTCGACAGCATCTGCACTAGAGTCCGCGCCCGGCCAGATCGACATAGCGCCCATGGAAGAGTTCTTCGATGTCACGTTCAACCGAGACCGGATGGCATATACTGTCGCGTCGTTGAAACCGAATCTGCCCTCGTGGTCGAGTCTGGATGCTGTCGCATCCTGTTCCGTGCGGGACGAGCGCGTTCAGCAGGGCGACTATGTGGTGATCCGGCTGCAGGGAGGGCCCGTGCCGAGTGAGGAGGAGGAGAACTACGCCAAGGTGTGTGAGATCCGCACGTTGCCCGATCCGGACCCCCGGTCGCTGATCCGGATCGCGTGGTTGTACCGGGTGGGGCGACGACTGCACGAGAGCAACCACTACCAGATCGTGCTCTGGGACACGGTGGACGCCCTTCTGGACCCCTCCCAGCAGCGGCAGATTCAGCGGGGCAGTCTTTTCGATGCCTGCCGGACGCGGCAACTGTGTCCCCCCTCGACGCAAAGGAGATGGCAAGCTTTGGAGCGCCAGACGTTTGGTCATGGGCCGACATGATCTGGGAAGCAGTGGGAATGGTTCAAGTGGTTACAGTGGCACTTCGGAGTGAAACCGGCGGCCAAGCAGGCTGGTGAATGATCTAAGCGAACCCCGTATCGACTTCACCTCCACATCTCATCACGGGAATGGATGTTCTGGATCTACAGATACTCTTGAGCCATCCAGTAATGGAGGGATCTTGGTATAAGATTGCTGCTCAGTCTTACCTACAACATAGGTGCGGGAAGTCGATCAAGCTTGAGAAATGATGCCACTTGCCCCAAATGGTCAAATTCCCAAAATGCACGTTGCTCACCCGCATCATTGACCGCCTCCATCCATGGAAGTCCGCATGCCGTGTGAAATTGCTGTGTCCGTATTATGTCGGAGGACGACAAATTTAGGCTCTTTCTACTTGTTAGAGATGTATGTGACTGTCTGAGGGATAACCGGTAAGGAGACAATTGAGACGGAAGATGCGAATCGCGATGCCTCCATATCCTCTTCACCACGATCCCCACTAGAGGAACACAGCTTACCACGAGGCCGATGATAACCAAGATGGTATCGATGGACAAGGACATGACTTGGTTACCTATGACCGCGAACCTAACGCGCATGCCTGGACGGAGTAATGGGGACGCATGGGAAAGAGGGAGGAAATGAAGAAGACACCCGGTGAGATACCAGCGGGGATTTCTACCAGCCTGGCCGAGCAGATACAACGAGGAGCACACCGCTGGTTATACAAACACCGTTTTGTCTATCCAGTCTCAATCGGAATGCGGACCAGGGATGTGGTGCACTGTGTGACATTCCTGCTGCTGTGAATGACAGACCAAGCAAGAGGCTGCGCCAATCAACACTGATCTGGCCAGTCTGCCTTGCTGCTGCCGCTGGCTGTTGCTGCTTGCGCCACCTTAAAGATTATACAAATTGAAGCAGCCCATGGACAAAGCCCCAAGCATCAACGAATTGCCATTGGGAAGTGGAAACTATCTCCACGTTCTACTACCTGTTCACATGTCAAGGTCCGAAGCGAAGACTGCTACATAAACTTGAGTCCGCCCGTTTCTATCTTCCCAGAGGTATGCTCTTGGAATAACTCGGGGTTCTGTTTCTTCTGCTTCTTCTGTTCCTTCTGTTCCTTCTGTTCCTCCTGATTCTCTCGATCCCACCATATCCTTACCTTTCTCCACCGTCTGTCTGCTCTAGGAGCAGCTCTCATCGCCGAATGGAGCCAACGAAGCGGACAGCGTCATAAAACAGTGGTTCGAGCAACACGCTAGTAGTATCGAGTAGAAAGACTACGCCGTAGCTCTGGTGTCGTGCTTGCTTCTACGCACCCGATACGACCGAGTCTATGGACTGGGAGAAAAGCAGGTCACCGCCATCGTGGTCCGAGCTTAAGGCATCGGTACGAGTCGGCGGTAAGCGCTACAGAAGATGCAAGACGACGGGAATGTCGATTGTGCTTCGGCCATTATAACGACGGTGGCCGAGTCGGGTGACCTACGTGGATCCAAAACACCGCTGACCGTGCAAGAAGTGGACGTAACCTTAGATCGTATGGCGGCCACCTGCGACTTCTCGAGTCTAGATCTTCGCAAACGACACAATAACGGTTCCAGAACCACGGTATTAGATCTGCTGGTCGACATATTCCGATATATATCAATACCGGAAGTTAAGTGGGCGATTCGTCTGCTACTTAAGGACTTAAGGCCAGCCGTTATCCCGGAGATGTTGATCTTATAGCTGGTGTACGACGGTCTTCCCCGCGTGCTCTTAGTGCTTAACTCGTTGTCTAGTGCTTTGGTATTTATTTAGGGCGAAGAGGAGCTGTAAGGAAAGAAGCTAAGTAGTTAGGAGCTGTAGACCTCGCTTACACCCCGAGCTGATACGTTAGTTAGTTTACTATATTTCGAGAAAGTACGTAGCATCGCTTATAGTCACCGACTTATATATAACTAAGAAGTCAGTATCGAGCGCAAGTACGACGGCGAATACTGTTAAGTCTACGTTTAGGGAGAGGGTGGTGGCCGTAGGTCGGATATTAAGCTCTTCTTTAAAAGTGGTCGCGATTCTACTCTCGATCGTGCCTCTATCTTACCGACGGTATAACGATGTTTAGGTATAAACACGACTCGATGCCAGGTATAACAGCACTGTATCTTGGTAGGAGAACTTGTTATATAGAACAACAATATCTAAAACATTATACCGTTCTATAAGATCCGGAGGTACGTCACTCGGGAGGGTCGTTATTTGGGATGTGTCGGGGACTTACCACCTGACCCTAACGAACATCTTATAATCATCTTCCACAACACTCTACTGTGGGACGAGTATAAGTGCATCAACGAGACCTATATACAACGACGCCGATACCTCTACGACCTCGTCGAGCCTATTTTAGGGCGTGCCGATATCGGCGAGTAGATCGTGATGGACTTTGCTGCCTCGGATAATACAGATCGCTTGGCCGGGTAAATAGCCTTTGCTTTAACGCACAAGTGGGAAGGGCTGGTGTTGAAGGCTTGTCAGGATCCTTATATTGGCGCTGATGGGTGTGTGGCACGGCATATAAAGCTGAAAAAGGACTATATTCTTGGCTTGGGAGACTCGGCCGACCTCGCCGTCATTGGTGGTCGATGCGACCCTCTTATAGTAGACAGCCTGGGTTTGAGGTAAGGATCGTGGACGACGTTCTTCTTGGCTTACCGAGAGTTAGGCGGGCGATGCCATGACGAAAGCGCGACTAGATGCTTCCGCATTATAGGACAGATAATACTACCTACAGTCTCCGTGTCCGATATTCGCTTCTTAAATACGTATGGCCGGCTGTCCCAGATGCAGTTCTCTACCGAGAACGATAGGGTGTATATTGTTACCGAGCTTCGAGGTAAGGCCTTGCCTATACATCTATTCTTGTAGCCTGTAGTGGCTAAAGTTATCGGCGCTGGTTTTGATCGTTCTACCGACGTACGATACAGTACCCTACGGTTTTCTTGTATTATTAAGATCCATCACGATCGTGATCCGGATGATGTTATTGATTTTGTTGAGTATTAGTGTATAGCACGGGCGAGCTGTGAGACGTTGGAGGACGACGATAACGCGAACGACTATTATTTATGGTTAGCCAGGTTGGGTCACGACCGTACTGACTGTGAGAGTGAAACCGCTATCGCTTCTTGAGCTGGTAAAGTGGACGACTTAGTGTCGTCGATTAAAGACAGCTAGAGTATTTACGTGGATCCCGTGATAGGTAAGAAGCGACGGGCTAGAGCGGTATCGACGGTGTTTAACGCTGTAAAGAGGTAGAGACGGGCCAGGATAAAGAAAGAGGTATCCGACTACGTACG
>JAPDRQ010000357.1:0-18834 GCA_030247915.1 Neophaeococcomyces mojaviensis
ACGACGGCTAGCCAACCAGCCCGACGGCCTCGAACACGACCCCTCTATTCCTACAATCGACAGTACAGGCGACCAACTCCTCAAGCACGCAAAAGTGTACACCCTTGCTGAGAAACTAGGACTGCCGGATCTTCAAAGCCTGGCACATTCCAAGATTCACCGGATTAACAGCACGGCGATTGGAGAGATCGCGTACGCGAGGTACGTGTACGGAAACACGAGTGTGCATGACCAGACGATCAGGAAGCCGGTGGCGGCCTTCTGGGCTACGAGGAGTCATGTGTTGCGGCATGAGGCGGAGGCAGAGTTCAAAGCGATGTGTCTAGAGTTCCCACAGTTCGGCTTTGATGTGTTGTCGTTGGTGCTTGATGCGCGGGAGAAGAGGGCAAGGGAACGGGAGGAAGATGTAGGGGCGACGCCAGGGACCAGTGGGAGAGGCAAGAAGAGGATGAGGCCAAGTGTTAATGTCTAACGCGTACGACACCTGCTCTTCCTTCAAGGACAAGGTTTTAAGAGTGGGACACGGTGCTGGAGGCGCTTTCATGGTTTCGGCTGTATTTTCGACACTTCAGTTTCTGTCTAAGAGCAGAGATGGCGTATTCGTGCCGCATTTGCAACGGACAGCGCGAATCTTTCTAGCATCAAAAAGCACGTGTGAGCATGTTCGACACTTGTACCAAACCAGATTCGGATGAGCCTTAAGGGATGTACAATACAGTTAGAAGGATTGAACAGATTTTCAAACCATTGAAATAAATATCATCGGTTTTTTCAAAGTCAAGACCAGTCCTCATGCATTCCTGACGCTATGAGCAGCTTCCAAACTTGCATGGCATTCTTCGCTATTGTAGTTCTATCTTCTTCGCCAACATATCTCAGATTGTTTTCTCGACTATGGCAAGGATCGGCCCTCCTAATACCTGCTGTTTGTGTGCTCAACGCTTGCCACTGCAACGTCACAGGCCTCGTCCACGTCAGCCGCGCCCCCACGATAAAATTCCACGGCTGTCTTTCTTACCTAGCACATAACAGATGATAATCTCCTTTTCAACCATTAGTTGAACTGCACCTTAACCTTCGGTACAGGCGGAATCATCTTGATTTTTGCAAAGTCATCAAACACATCTAACAAACTCTCATTCGTGTCCGTAAATCCATGCCACCCCATTTTCCTGGCTTTGTCCATACTGTCATCAGTCAGTATACATTGTTCAACAACCTTTTTGACAGTTTTAACCTACCTGAACATCAACGGACTGCTCCTACACAAACTGCCATCCAAGAAGCCAAAGATCCTCTCAACATCTGCCAACTCCTTCACACTCAACTCATGCTGTTGCGCTATCTTCTTCCATGCCTCCTGAACTTTGCTCTGTTTGGCCCAGTCAATCATGGTGAACGTCCTCCCGCTAACACCCTTACCACCATAGCCCCGGGGGTTGTGCGGTGTTTCACGCATTGTATACTGCGCATCATCCTGCGGACCGAGCCAGTCAATTCCATACCAACCCGCTAGTCGTGGCCAAAACCCTTCCCACGCGAATGTAGAGCTGTCACAGGTATTGAACTTTTGGTTTGTGGCGCGGGAGCTTAACACAGCCCATTCTTCCATATATGCGTTCATCATGGCGGAGGACATGCTGCACTCCATCTGCCAAGCCTTTGCATCTCCTGGCCACCGCAATGGCTCTCCAAGCTCCTTACACACGGTCGCGTAGACAGCTAGTGGGAACGCTGCGTTCATGGCAGCGTCGGGAACGGCACCCAGGATCGGGCCGGGCATGCAGATATTCCATGTTGACTGTCCATTACTCTCTGTGCAGTACTTCCACACTGAGTCCTCCTGTGGGTAGTAAAAATTCGGTTCGTCTAGTATCTCAACTCGCGGATCCGTTTCCTCTTGAGGAACTTTTGTTGGGCCGTGGTGACCACCTAAATATAAGCTATCAGCATTGTCAGTTGCGCAATAGCCTAGGCCTAAGAGCGCTGGCTGATGCCACCTGCCGCACGTCCCTTCTGTTACAGCGCCAGTCTTAACCTCGTCGCAAGCACGTGCTTGCGTCAAACAGGTCGGGAAAAGGGAAGTTCCTGCGAAACATACCATAATTCTTTGCTCCAGTTTGCAACATGAATTTTCTTGGCTGAATGCCGGCAGCCTTTAATCCGCCAATGAAATTGTCGAGCAGCAGTGAATTGACCCGGACCATCTCATGCGCATCACTCCACAGTCCCTTACCCTCCTTCGGTGGCGGCTGCAGGTATGCGAAGAAGAATACGTGCACATTCTCTCCTCCCTTTAAGTTCCCCTTCAAGACCTCACCGATCTCATCTGGTGATTTTAGAAAATCACAAGTAATATGCTCCGCGTTATCAGGTAGTCCCCCAGCGATGTATGGCGGACGTCGGGAGAGGCAGTATATCTTGGTCCAACGTTCTGGGGACTGCGAGAGGACACGGAGCATGTAATGCCCGGATATACCGTTCGCACCAGTGATGATGGCAGTCAGACCTTTGACAGAGGAGTCATAGACAGGGAGGCCGTGATAGATGCCACGGGATTGGACTTCTTGGGTTGCCATGTCCAGGGTTGTCCGTGTTGGAAGATTTAGCTGCTATTAAAGTGAAAGGGACGGCCAGAGCCGAGTTGAGTTGGGACGAACGAGGAGGCAGTAATTACCTCTGATCTCAAGAGGATGTAGACCAAGAGTAAGATATAGATATGTAAGTGTTTAATGCCGAGTTTTATGGCTTGCTTGACGGCTGAAGTGTATATCTGTAGCCGGCAGCTCCACAGATCTCCAAGTATGATGTTTACCAACCATGCGGGGTTCTAATTAACAGTCCATGGTCGTATTGTCGACAGGAACCTCATTCTGGAATTGTCTTGATGTCGACCGTGAGGAGTTGTCCTATCAATATCGACTGAACCACATTTTCGGAGCAGAGAGAGCTTGGTGGTATGTCTGTGCTTCGGCAACAGCTGCATCAGCTCACCATTCTTGGCAATCTACAGCTCTTGAAATTGACAAAAGCTGACATCAAGTTCGAGTAACATAGTAACAATGTAGGATGTGATAGCTACCCAGCTGGTTCAAGTGAGCTTCGGCAACGATATTGCCGAAGCTGCTCAGGTTAGCAAAGAAGCCATAGAGGACCTCATAGAACAATGGATGCGTAGTTCCAGTAAACATCGACGGTGATCAAATCATTGTCATGTCATCTTTCGTGATAGGTACAGCACAATGCCTGAATAGTGGGTGTCAGTGTTCGGTTCAATGACACCTCGTTATCTCTAATTAGGCAAGATTGGACTGGTGCAAGATCTGACCGATAGAAATATTTCACAAGACTGAGATAGCAAGATTTGCAAAAATCTTACACGGTAGATATAACACTTTCAGTTAGCTCTAGTTGGTCTCGTGCACGAACATCGCTTCCCGTCAATGCCCTTGCTATGGCATCCGGCACCCCACTGACTATCCCTTGACATAATAGTAAGCATGAAAACTCCATGCAGTGCGCAAGCTGCGAGCGTTGAGAACTGTTTTGATTGTGCACGTACTTGATCCGTCAGTCGCGGCCGACAGTGCAATGAGCCCGAAAAGATAGCAGGAAACACAACAAGGAAAGATGTGGATATTATCTTGGATCGGAAAGAGCTCAAAGTAGGCGCAGTCCGCCGGCCTAGTACGTGCGTTGCTCAAATCACCTTAGATCCATGATCGCGGCTCTGGGAGGCTTTTGAATGTCTTTGCTTGTCTGCGAAGGCAGCATGTCGCTTGTTGCTTTCTTGTCGAAAACAGTACGAAGATATGACGCAAACAACTGCTTTAGTTATGGATATCGTAGCTGTCGAGAGTCATGGACGTGCTCGAGCTATACTTCTGGTCTCGGAAGTTATTCGTTCTTAGTAAATGAGACGGAGTGAAGGAGTGAACGCGTCGAGGTTGTGCCTGACACGATCTGGCACTTGTGACGCGCCTAGTCACGAAAATCGCATATTACTATTCTGACTGTGCAGCTTAATGTTTCCTTGGTGAGGCGAATTGTCCGAAGTTATCGGTGCAATCTTTATTGCTCAATGCTTCTACTGAGAATCAGCGACTACTTAGCGGCAGGCCACTGAGCTCCTGCCATGTTAATTTGTTTTAGGGTCGAGGACTGCTCACCTTCGAGCGGTACTGTACTGCAGTGTACGACTATCCTACTTATATGCTAGGAACTCATTGGCTTGTCTGCACTCTCGTCTCCGGAGCAACTTAGCACGACAAGGAAAAAGACCAGAGGATGAATCAAAAAGCTATGGATATGTCTTTCTGTCTGCCGGCTCATCAGCTTTGCCTGTCGTGCTTTACCATCTTGGCTGTTCTACTCAAATCACTTCTCCCTTCTCTGTCAGAGCAAGTACGTTCGAGCAAAGCCGTGCGGGATTGTCAACTTCAGGATGAGCACCTCAAAGCTGTTTGCGAGGTCTCAGTCCATTACCTGTGCTTTCATGTGAGCGCAGCCAGCGAGCAACTGGGTATTCGAATGGTACACACCTATAGCTATTCCTCTACCTAGACCGCTGGCTGAGGATTGAATCGGCCTTCTCAGCCAGTGAGGCCATTAGCATGCGTAGCAACTGAGGTCCGACACTGATCCGAGCCACACCAATCTCACTCAGCTCCTGTACATTGAGCCCGTTCACGAGCCTCATAGACACGTTGAGCCTGCCATCAAACTCTTTCACCATACGAACAACTTCCTCCTTCGATGTCCCACGGGCTCCGCCCCATACGAAAACTGTCGTTGCTCCAGCAGCGAGGTACGCCTTGCCTCTTGAGATGACTTCGTCCAAATCTCCTCCTTTCAGCAACGTGTCGCATCTCGCATTCACAACAAAATTGTCAACACCAGCTTTCTTCGCTGCCGCTAAAGCTCTCTTAACCCGACTGACCGCCTCATCTTGCGAATACTGTTTTCTATCTGCAGCATTGACATCCTCCAGATTGATACCCACAGCACCCGCTTCAATCACTTTCTCGATCGCTTCCTCTAGCCGCTCCTGATATCCATCTTGAAGATCACAAGTGAATGGCTTGTTGTACTGTCGTGCAATCTTCCCGATCTTCCTTGCAGCTTCCAGATTCTGTTCGAGTGTCAAGTCATCATCTTCTGTTCCTGCTGCTTTCGCAACTGCCCAGCTGGCACTCGCGACTGCCTTGCACGACGGCAAAGATGCCACGGCATGCGCAGAAGGAATGTCCCAGACATTGGCGAGCACAATGGGTTTGCCTGGCTTGTGGAGAGCCTGGAAGGTCTTGGCGGATTCGTTGAGAGGGTCCATATTTCAAATTGACCATAAAATAATTCTTAATAAAGTGTCGTTGCTTTTATATTCCGCTTTGGAGACAACTGACTCATTTGTAATGCCTCCGAGGCGTCCTGGGATGCTTTTCCATTGGACAATTCTAGTGCAGCAACCCCGCTCGAGCCCGAATACGCTCTGTGATGAAGCTTGAAAATTATTTCAGATGCACTCATTGCTCTCTAAGCAAAAGCTCGAATATTACTTGTGTGTGGCAGCCATGTCGGAACCCTTCTTACTCACGCCACATATATGTCCAACAAGTATAATAGCAGCAGTTATGCAATTTATGCAATCCCTCGTTGCATCGTTGAGAACAATGTCACCAATCAGCTGACAGTTTTTCTGCTACCAGATTCGGATCCTGGTCTTTTTGTGCAGGACCTGGCGAATGATTAGTCTAGGAGATGATACTATCAAACATCACTAACGGTTGAATAACACTGGAACAATACGCTGTTCGGTTTAATTGATCAGTAAAGGCGTCAAGCTATCTATGACACATAGCTTGTGTAATGTCTCCTGCCCTGCTCGCTGGCCGCGTCGTACTGGAAACATGAGGTCACCTGCCATCGCCTTTCTTCCCAATTACAATTATCAATACTAGCAAGCAGGTTAACTACAATCGCCTCAGAACCGTGCACTGTTCGATGGTGATCGTGCACCAACTCTAAAAATTGCTACATCAGCTTTAGAAGTTGATTCATTGTTCACCGCCCACCTTATCCTTGAACCAATTTCAAATTTGGCTAACTATGAGCAATGCCTGGCCCTCCTTTTGCTCTGGAACTTGTGTCGACAACAGATTTTCCAATTCGACTTCCTTCTAGTTACATTTTTGGCCTCGTAATCGCAGCTCAGTTTTAGTTTTAGTTCAGAAGGGTATCTGGAGGAGATGAACCTTTTCGGGAACTTCTCCAGGCGACAGGATTCTTCCACATGCGATCACTTCTGTATGCATGGATGCTGGCGTATTAGCAATACGCAAGAGACTGCTAGCGCAAAGCTGGCTCGTTGACTCTAGCGAACTCATCATTAAAAGTTCGTGCATGCCAACATTTCCCAAGCTATCTAGACGGGGCTGCTAGAAGCCTGTTGAAGGAGATCTATCATCGAGATACTCGATGTGCTTGATCGCTTCTTTGGCAGTTCTGGTGACGAACTCCTGCTTGGAGTACTTCATCTTACTCTGGAGTCAATAGATGGGGCTGCACCTCGCTTATTCAATTGCTGTAGCACTGGCATTGGCGATGTATGGAGATTTTGGCCTAGCCTACTATCACGTTTTATTTCTATTATCGATCCGTCGTTGAGCAATTTCCAAAGCAAATCCAATTAGGGACCATTGCTTTCCGCGCTTGTCTTCCTCCCCTAAGTAAGAAAATTTCTATATTTCTGTACTTCATCTTCGCGATCATATTCCCGCGACGTTAGAGGATCATCTTATTCCGACAGTACCATCACATGATAAGATCGTCGACTTGGCCACTGATAGTTTTCATGGAACCGAATCTTGCATCAAGCCGTGAGGTCAAGGCCTATGTTGAACGTGAGTCCAAGGCTTCTATCTGGCTCTTGATTATCAAACCGCACCATAGTGAACTGGCCTTACTCGAGGACGATCCGATGATTGATAAGACCAACACTTTGCGGTATCGATCGAACTTGCTGATAGTTTTGCCGAGGGTTCGTTATGGTGTGACAGAAGGATTTGAGAGACGACGAAAGAGCAGGTCCATCGCAGTGGCTAGTGATCGGAATCATGAAGAAGGAGTTTTGCTGTGGTCTGGTTCGCGGTGACGTGCTTACTGAACGATTTGTCGTCGGTCAGCCATTTTAAGCCCAGGACGGTTTCCAGATTTCAGCCTTCCTTCCTGCTTGTCTGCTAGAGTATGGTGGATTGCAGAAAATCAAGTCCCGTAAAAAGAAAGCTGCTGAGCCAGGAAAGACCGCAAACATGCTGATGTTATGAGGGTATCATGAATCCGAAGTACCTAATAAGCCAATGATTATCCATTACTTACTGTTTCCTCCACAAAAGTCCAGACGGAGCTCCTAACTGTCGCGTTCGAAAGCTGGCATTGTTCTTACCTTCTTTGCTGCCGACCTGAGACGTCATCGTAATGTTTAGGACTTGACCCTGACTTTGATCTCTTTGGCTACCTCGTCATAATTGGTGACTGCGACTCAGAGACTATGTGTGTTCGTGGATTGAGCTCTCGAATCGTATCTTGAGCTTACCTCTAGCAGCGGTACGCCGTCCAGCAATTGTTACGACAGGATTCCGTCTTGCTGCCTTTTTTTCCAACCTGCGTAAAAATTTAGTCGATGTATGCAGTTTGACACGGGTTCATGTCCACCACAGCAATCTTTGCCTGTCAGTATCTGCCACAAGGTCAACAGCAATGGTCTTGGCGGCGCTTGCAGTAGTTTTCGCGGGATTCGCAAACAGATGCTACATCTTCCTCATTACCTGCAGGCATCTACATCCCTCTACGGCATCTTTAGTTAGCAAAATGGCCTACCTACTTCGAGTAGCTGTTAACCGACAGCTACTTGAAAATTTATTCCCGCTTGGGAGTTTGCGACAATTGACAAGCTCAGCAAGAATGAGATGAGGCAATAGGTGAAAACGATGCTCCAGCGGTATAAGCACTACATAGTATGTGGTGAGTTGCTGACATAATCGTTGGTAGAATTCTTGGCAGACCCAGCCATTGGCCTCTTTCCCCTCAACTCCTGTTTACATTAGCTTGCAGAATCACCAAAAATACCTTGGCAAGTAATTGGACAATTGCCCCTTCGTCAAGACGATGCCGCCTATCACAGTAGCCACTTCAGAATTGGGGCTTGCCTTTTTTGCACGCAGGCAACATGCGCCATTCATGCTGGTCTCGGCCAGTCGAGCCTCGGTCGGAAGTGGGTCAAACGGAACCTGGTGCAGCCATGCCATCCCGTACTCAACACTGCCTACTGCAACAACTTGATTGTCAACCCACAATGCTTCATTCAGTACAAGATTCAATATCTTCTTGTCAATATCTGAGTTCTCTAGCACACATGTGACTCGGCGTCCAATCATCGTTAAACCAGAAGCAAACACAAGTCAACCCTTATTGGGGGCCGATCGGTTCGCTGTGGTCTATGACTTAGCGTCTGTCTACTTGAACGCTAGCCATGCAAAAGAATGTTCAGCCTGACACCACAAGAGGCGATGCCCCTCCAACTGCTTGGATCCTGCAGGTGTGCTATGAAGAGATGAGTCTCTTCGCTTTATCTTCTCTCCTCCGAGAGTCCTCTTATTCATTGCGTGTCAACAACCACAACCATGGGGGCAGCATGGTCCAAGTTCCAATCAACCAGAACTTGCGATTTGCAGTGCAGCAAGCCTTCACCTGACATCGATGCCGGTGCAGCTCTGGCAGGTATTGGAGTGCGTCAGCCTGATCAAACGAATTTCGTCTCCTAATGCTGACCATTTCTAGACATTCTGGTTGTTCTTTCTCACGGTGATTTTTGCTCTGGTGATCAGCCTGATCAACGTTGGTCGTCAATATATCGACAGCCACAGGCTAAAACACAACCGACTCAATGATCGATTGAAACGACAGCTGTAAGTCGGATGTTTGGTGTAAACGAAAGTGCTGACGCATTGGCCAGAGATGATGAGTACAATCGTTCCAACATCATCACAGAAGCTGTGCTTATTAACTTCAGCGATCAACAACTAATAGCAGGACTGGCTATGGCTGGTACCCTGCGATGGAGTTATTCGTGCGACATGACAGCATATCATTACGACTTGGCATGCTATATGCTCCTCGCCTCGATTACAACTCACCTAACGTCTCTGCTGGCGATTGACAAGTATTTCTACCCAGTCGAAAAATCTACGGGGGCAACGCTGTCAAACATTGGATTACTTGTGTTGCGATGTTTTGGGATCGCCTGCAGCATCGTTCTCACAGGTCTCGTACTCTTCAACAGGAATCAGAATACGTTTCCAGTGGAACAATCGGCAGGGTCTCAGCTGCTTCAACCTGCTGCGTGCTTCTTCGTTGGTGCTGATGCTGAAGAGGCCGTTGAAGGTATTGACGATTCCATTAAAGGTCTCATGGCGAAAAACTGGTCTCACGGTCTGGTGCAATACGTTCTCTTTCTTGGATGCATCATCACGACACTTCCATTAGCAATCGCTCATTCCTTTGAACGAGGTCTCAGCCACAAGCTTCGTCACCCGAAGTTCCTGATACTGCCGCGGCTTATCGTTATCTTCGCAGCAATTGCAATAATGGCTTGGACCTTGGCGCTTGCATGGAATCTGAGGAGTTGGATGCTTGACCAGACAGAGTTCGGTTTGGGCAAGGAGAATGAATGGAATTTTGGACAAATTCTTTCGCTGTCATTGCTGATTTTGTCGCCGATCACAGCATTTGATGCTGCAGCTGGTAAGTACAAGAGTAACCGTGATGTTGCATAACTGATTGAATGACAGAAAAATTCGATTTGAGGCAGAGTCAGAGCAAGAATTTAAACATTGCGGAAGCAGGAAGGGCTGCGCTAGGTGGTTACAACAGGCTAAACAACATGTGAAAGTGGAGGTAGCTTTATGGGTTTGTCCTTGGTGTTCCGATGAAGGCGGCAAGCACTTGGTATCCTCGACAATATGTGCTAGACTGCTTCTATTTTGCAGCAACGAAGTCTCCATCAACTACGGAAAAGTGCTCAGTTTCATGCAACTGGAAATTCGTCACACGCTTCAGGCAATCTCTCAAATGCTGGCGTGGGTTCAAGCTGATCATTTTCAGCTACTGTACAGCTTAGAACGCGATCCACACCCATCCAACTGTTTTTTTGGCCGAACCGAGGTAGGTCACATGCTTTCGCGTCGTGTTTTCGCGACAATTTCAACCCAACAGACTCGACATAAGCCACACATTCGATGGTTCGAGGTTTGGAATCCAATCAGCTGGCAATTTATGTTCTGTTGTTACACTTCCTGATTCTTACATCTATTTTGACATGCAGATAGGCACCACATATATTGCAATTTTGCAATGCGTGGAAATTGCATCTGGTTGCGTAAGCGACGTATTAGCGCGAATTTTCTGGAGTGTCTTTGTGCATACTAGTCGAGTTCCAGCCAAAGCCACCTCAGCTGCTCAAGCCTCATCGTCCACATTTGTCCACAACCCCTTTCATCTTTTGGTCAAAATATCGATGGCTTTCACACTTTACGCTTCTAGCTCAATCTTTATCCTATTCAAGCTCATATCATTATCTGTAATGGGTAATAAACAAGCTTTCGTTGCCACACGAAAATATTCAGGGTCGCCATGTGGCTATTTCTACAAACCTGGGTCGTCGAACCGACTGTGTTCGCGCCTTCGGTATCGATGTGGCGTAAGAAGCTTCAGCTATGGATGTTGCACCTTCCGATGTTCGCGGTGCTAAGTCTTTCAAGATTGATACTGCATGGCGCCCCTTACAGTGAACGTCTCTTCCACTTTCTCGTGTTTCTTCCTCCAAATTCAATTGCTGCGATCATGTACTGAGTCATTCGTTTGTTCTCCATCTAACTTACTGTCATTCATTTGCTTCATATAGTCGTCATGGGCTTGCTGCGCTTCGGTACAACAGCATTGGCCCTTGCGGCGTCCGCTCATTGCTTCAATGTTGTCCCACCAGCTAATGGCGCTGATGTTGTTACAGAGACCTTCACTAGATTTGTTTTCACCTGTCCTTGCGATGCAACTACTTCGGTCAGTTTGGGGACCGTCGATCCCACCTCACCTGCTAATGATTCCGAAAATCACGGCTGGCAAGGGTGGAGTGTGAAAGCCTCGCGATCTTCTGAAAGTCTGGTCCTGACAGGTCCTACACCTACCAACCGCCCTACGACTAGATCAAGGATCAGCTCTTCCCGCAGCTTGCGGAACTCAAGCTACGATCATTCAACCACATACACAAGCGCACTTCCAACAGGACCCGGTTTCAGCGTCTCTCATGGTTCACCTACTTCTAGTTTTCCAATATTCACATCGCATTCTACCACATCGAGTGGCTCGACTTCAGAGGCGATAACTACAACGTCGTCTTATGCATACATTACGACGAGTACCACAACAGGTACTTCTACCTCTGGTGCGCAATACGGTATCACAAGCAGTTCCTCCGCAACTCCCCCGATTAGTCCTTCAACCAGCTCTACAACGTCAGCGCCTGCGACAACGACGACAACCGGCAGTGTGACCAATCATTTCCCACCCGGAACGCCTTTCGTATGTACGGCAAACATCCGGGGTTCCAAACTTCGACGGAGGGATACTAGATATCTTTCATTTGGAGATGGTGCGGGATTGCTAGTTGCTGACTCGACTCAAGCTGTGCCTTTGACTCTGAGCAGTGAAGGTGTTCTGCGAGTAGTCAGTAATGGAATGATCGTTGGAGCTCCAAGTGCCTCTGGAGTGCAGTCATTTGAGATGGTTTTCAGCTACGCAGCTTTAACTAGTGGCTGGTCTATCGGTGATAGTGGGCTTCAACATGACAGTGTCTCCTTTTGTTTGGACAGTCGTTCTCTTGTGTACGTGTCTTTCGATACAACTGCTGCTGATTGTACGCCATTCAGTCTTGTACCTACAACAGACTGCTCGGATTGCAATCTTCCAGGTAGCTCCGGTGCTTCTTCCACCACTACTTCCCATACATTGGAAGCCTTCACGACAAGCAACTCCCTGACGACATTTGAGTCAACAACGTCAAGTACAACCACTTTCGGCTATTACCCAAACACTACCACAACATCGCAAGATACCACATCCACTTCAAGCTCATCCACCTCAAGCCTTGGCACCACTTCCTCTGAATCCGAAAGTGATGCTTCGACAACGTCAATAACCACATCTACCGAGCAAGCTGTGTATGATGCAACCACCTCGTCAAGCGCTGTTACAAGTACCACTTCGATTGGCTTGCCTTATGCTGGACCAAGTAGCACAACTACAACAAACGCTGAAGTTGCTCAATCATCTACTTCTACGATGTCCGCGCCAGCAATTTCAACCACTACGAGTTCTGGCAGTGGCGTGCCCACTTCTAGTACTACCACTTCTGATTCAAGTGATGCCACATCTAGTACCACTACTTCTAATATAAATGATGCTACATATAGTACCACTAGTTCAGATTTGGGTGCCGCTACATCTAGCACTACCACTTCTGACGCAGGTGCCCCTACATCCAGCACTACTACCGCCGATTTAAGTGGCGCTGCGTCTAGCACTACTACTTCTGGCTCAAGTGATGCTACGTCTAGCACTACCACTTCTGACTCTAGTGCGGCTGTATCTAGCACTACGACGACAGATGAAGCCCAGCCCAGTGCAACGACCACCTCTACGACGAGTAGCCAAGGCATCGCAGATGGAGACCACACAACTTCCTCAACCACCAGCATGACCACTATGACGATGACTATCACAACATCTAGCTCTTCCTCCACGACGTTGAGTGCAGATACTTCCATTCCAACAACAGGTCAGCCATTCTCCATTCAAGTCGAAGTTACAAGCACCCACCGCAAGCGAGATATAATGGTGGTTGGTTTTGTCAACGGTCAGCTTGTACTTGTGAGCTCACCCGCTGATGCTGTGGCTTTTGTGCTCACACCTCAAGGTGTGCTCATGATTTTCAATACTGGCTTAGTTGTTGGTTTTGGTGGTGGTTCTGGTACATCTGCATTGATGATTTACTCATCCGTGGATGCTATGCCAACTGTTTTGACGTGGTCATTCGCTGGAGGAGCTCTTGTGCTGCCAGGAGCTGGCTTCTGTGTCGGTTCAGGCAACGTAATGTCGGTAAATGTTGGCACGGCAACTGATGATGCTTGTGCTCCTGTCACTCCAGTACCGGACACAGCATCAGATTCTTACAACACCGCAGTGGCTAGCGCGGTAACACCGTCGCCTCAAACTTCAACTTCAACTTCAAGCACAATCAGTTCGAGCTCAACGACTGTTGAAGTCACAACTACATCCGCTAGCGCTGTGATCTCGACAACATCTAGCACGACAGTTCCGTATGTCTCCACCAGCACTACAACATCATCCACTTCACCTACGCCCTCGACATGCGATCCGGATAACAGCGTTGCGACCTGTCCTGGAGATTGTATTTACTGCGTTGCACAAGCAGGCAACGATCCATCTTGCGCTTCCCTGACTTATTGCGCTTCTTGCAACACCGATGCAGACTGCTCTATCTGGGGGACCGGGTTCTCTTGCGGCTCCTACATAACTTGCTCGGATGTTCCTGGCTACTCCGGAAACGTCTGCTTTAAGGCGGAAAGTGCCAGCTGCCCAAATAATGTGCTACTTAGTACTACCACCGCTATCCCTTCGACTATTACCAGTACGATATCAGTGTTAACCAGCAGCACAACGACTTCATCGTCAACTGCAACAACTGATAGCACAACATCCATAACGACGGCCACTGCTTCAACCACTTCAATTACCACGACGTCATCTACAACCAAGACATTCGAGACTAGTGGACCAAACTGCTCCATCTTACCGATACCTAGTCTAACGGCACCAAATGGAGCAGATTACACTCAATTCTTCTATGGCTGCTTTGCATCTATACCAGCGACGACTGGCAACAGTTTGACTGTGCTGGAGATGGTTCCTGGGCAAGAAGATCCAACATCTTTCCTCGCGAGGTGCTTGCAGACCGCTGAACAGGATGGTGCCAGTGTTTGGACCTACTACCAGTCAACAGACTTTTCGTGGGGTTGTGGATTGTGGTCAGATGTGTCAGGCGATCCAAATATCTTTCAGGATGACACCGCTGTGTTTACTGTGAATGCTTTTGCTCTGGTAGGCCCTGCCAACCAAAACGCAAGTACAACGGTTTCTATTCAAACCTCTACCACGACATCCACAAGTTCTGCAACGCCTATTCCACCACTTGATATAAACGCAGACTGTACCTACGTCGACGTCACGCATCAAATCATAACTACTGAAGGTGATGCCTTCACCGAGTTCATCGGTGGTTGCGGTTATGCTACCGTTAATGGTAAAGGATTTACCATGTTCACCTCGAACTACTATCAATTCTCGGATGGCTGGACTCGACAAGCCGCTCTCGCTGATTGTGCGGAATTTGCAGTGCTTCACAGCGGCCAATCTTTCGACTTCCGACATTTTCAAGGTGCCACACGATGGGAGTGTAACGTAATACGAGAAATGCAAACAATTAGCAACAACACTTACCTGTCTGGGTACGACGTGATTACAGAGACGTACGGCTTCTCGCTTGGCGATGTTTCGGCAGATAACGGAGATGTGATCTCGTCTACTACAACGTCTACAATGACGACCACTATGACAACCACATCTGTAACAACTCCGGCATATGGCACCACTACGGTGGTTTCCACGACGACCTCGAGCTTGGTCTCTCCAACTTCGACCTGCACCGGCTTATGCAACACAAGCAGCACTGTCTCAGCCGGTAGTAGATCATGGTCTCAAGTTAAGGCTGGCTGCACAATTTACAATGCTGACTGGGCTTGGAGCACAGCTAGCATGTTCCCCGATGGTATCTCTGACTGTACCGCAATCGAGAATTGTGCCATCTACACAGATCAACAAGATATGACAGCATTCCGTGTGTTTTGGGTTCCAACAGAAAACCAATGGCATTGCGATGTTGGAACCCAGGACGACAATACAGGCAACTATCAGTTCTCGTCACCGCAAGGCAGTTTCTACATGTATAATAGCATTCCCATTGATACAGCCCCTAACGTCACGAATAGCTCCACCACGATCACCACAACCATCATGACAGCGTCTACGACGACTTCCAGCTTGACAACGACATCTGCGACCTCCTCTTGTGTTCCAACTGAAGCTTCGGTCGGCGATCTTGTGAGTACTGACACAAACGATTGGATTAACTTTTTCTCTTCTGGCTGCGGCCTATCAATGGACTGGGCTGCTTTGAGTTTCAATAGCCTTTATGTGTACCAGCGCAGTGACTACACCTTTGAAGAAGCGTTGTTAGAGTGTGCCGAAACTGCTGACAACGATGGTTCGCCAGTCTTTGAGTTTGAGACCGATATCAGGAACAACAATCGATGGGTATGCTGGACGTTTCCGAGTGCAACGACTGATCCTACGCAGTTCCAGCCTTACGGCGGTATTGCGGATGCATACGGATACTACGCGCCTAGCAGGTTAGCCTCAACCACAACTACATCGTCAACATCGACAACGGCAACCTCCAGCCTGGCCGCCACGACCACTCCGGCATGCCAGAGCAACCCCATTACCGACTCAAATGGTGACGGCTGGCAAGTCATTTGTGATACAGTCCGACTTGGCGGTGCTCCTTTGCTTCTCGATAGTGACGTTACAATGGAGCAATGTATTGAGCAATGCAATACAGCCTCAAACTGCAACGGAGTCGAAATTGGACCTGACCAAAGTGGCACAGTCTATTGCTGGGGTATTACAGCCGATCTTGATTGGACTCCTACAACATATGCTGGATGGGACGCCGCACTCAAGGTCACAGGTGATCTGGGTCGAGATCCAGAAGACGGTGATACGCTTGTCACTAGCACCACCAGCGCTTCTACAACTACTGTGGTCGTTATGTCTTCAAGCTCGACTTTCACATCCAGCACAACGACCAGTGGCTCTCAACCAACGTCGACGTTCTATATTGTGGCAGGCAACGTCAGCCCGGGACGAATGATCAAGCGCCAAACAACAGCAGAATACCTAGCCTTTGACCTCACCACAGGTCTCAGCAGCCTTGTTGATTCCCAGGCAGATGCTTCAAAGTTCACAACCAGCGATGATGGATCGCTGATCGTGGCTGGCACCTCGACAGCGTATGTCGGTTTCTCTGATGGAACGCCTACTCGTTTGGTACTAGAAACTACCAAGCCAAGTCCGATCGTTACTGCGAGCATCAGCAGCGATGGAAGTTTGACAATTACGGGCGTTGTCGCGAAATGCATTCTAGATGGCGGTCTCGTGGTTTCAACAGATGGCCAGACGCCATCAGGGTGCCAGGCCATTACTCTAACAATCGTTTCTGCTGAATCAAGCAGTTCAAGTTGTGTAACGACCACAGTAATCAGCGTGATTGCTCCCGGTGCAACTGCAACTAGGGTTTCCACGGTTTGCTCAGCAACTCTTTCTCCAACTCCGCTGCCTACCACCACAGTTGTGCCTACAACAACCACGACCACGACTTCGTCCACTCCCTCACCTACATGCGTCAATGGCGGAATTGTGACTGATACAGATGGCTACTCCTGGGAAATGCTCTGCGGGCAAGGCAACGCCTATGGTTGGGACCATTTCTCCAGCTACGCAGACGTGAACACATTGGAGGACTGCATCGGCAAATGTAATGAAGACACGAACTGTAATGGCGTTTCCATTGAATACAGAGATGCTCCAGACAACAACCTGTGTGGATTTATCTACACCAGCTACCAATTTGAAGCGTATCCGTTTGACACAGACACGGCGATCAGGATTGAAGGGCCAGATGCTAGATCCGAAGTTGTGGTAGCAGATTCGTCAACAACATCCTCCACGACAACAACAGCTACAAGTACAACTTCATCCACCACATCAACTCCCACTTGCACAAACGCACCTCTTGGAGACGTAGTCGCTCTCTACGATACCACGCAAACATTCAGCAATTTCTATACTGGTTGCAGCCAGTCCATGGAAGGAGGTGTATCAGGTGGTCTAGGGTATCTTCCAAAACAATTTGCAGTCCAGTGGCAAGCACCTGACTATGAGGGATACACGTTTGATGACGCCGTTAGCAGATGTGTCCAATTTGCCGTTGATAACGGCGCAATCGCAGTGGAGTTCTACGAGGATGTTGATCAAAACTGGATGTGTGTCGGTGTCGCTGATGTAACACCTGATGCTTCGTTGTTCTTCCCGGATTCGAATGTTGTCAACGTATGGGGATTCGTTTGGAAGAATCCTTGCGGTAACTCTCCACTCGGTGATGCTGTCTCAACTGATGGAACAGTTTTCACCGAGTTCTACACCGGTTGCAGCACGTCTCTAGAGGGAAATCTTGCAGGTGGTCTTCGATATCTCAACCGAGTAGTGTCTACCAATTGGCTCCCCGACAACAACTATGGTGGTTGGACTCTTGATACAGCCCTTGTCAGCTGTGCCGATCAGTCAGTTGCGAATGGCGGGAACTTGTTTGAGTTCTATATCAGCTCGGACAGCATTTGGTATTGCGTTGCGGTAAATGACAAACCTGCTGACGCCAGCAGTTTCTATTCAGATGCAAGTGTTGGAAAGGTATGGGGTTTTGCACTGAGCACATCGTCATCTTCGAGCAGCAGCACCACAACCACTGTCCTCACCACTTCGACATCTACAGCTGCTGCTACACCAACCTGCACGCCTTCTTCAATGGGAGACGTGACGGCAAGTGACGGAACTACGTTGGACGAATTCTATGACGCTTGTGGTATGTCACTGGAGGGCAACACTCCTGGTGGTGTAGGCGGCATGAATCCTATTTGGGCGACCATTTTCCCGCCCTATGACGACCAGAGCTATGGTGGCTGGACCTTGGATACTGCTCTCGTCCACTGTATCGACGATGCCAAGAATGCAGGGTCAACTGTCATTGAATTCTACGAAACTGCGGATGCTATACCTACTTGGTGGTGTGTGGGTTTCGATGATATAACTGCCGATCCCAGTTCATTCTATGCTGATGTTAATGTTGGGAGAATATGGGCTTTTGAGGTCGAAGTTTAAGCTTTTGGTCCTGCAGATCAAGCTTCAATGTGCTTTGCTCTGGGCTCAGTAGGTTTTCAAATTTTGAAGCAATTGGCGGGGCTGTGTTGAGTATTGTAATGCTAGATCTCATGTGAAGGGTATGATGGTCGACAAGTGTTGAGATTGCTGGTTATTTGCAAGAAGGCAACATCCTGCCATAATTCGCAGAGGATATGAAATTTTGTACCAAAGAGACAAGGGTCGCCCCAGGCAGTCCGTCGAGTGCGCTGCCAAATGAAATAGTAAATAACCATGTATCATGACCCAGAGAAATAAAGTCCAAGCTTGACAATCACGACTAGAGTATTGTGGTCGGCAGGGTTCTTTTGATAAGACCAAATTTCTGCATCGAGGAAGTGTTCAAGATGAGCCAAGTGATCTCGACCTGATCGCTCACTTAATCACTCTTAGCGACCTCTCTTCCACACAACTGTCGCCTAGGCGGCTGTTTGATAGCAGGTACCATGTCTTGTCTAGTTCTGCGCCAGAGTCTTGCAAAAGTGGACTTTTGCCAACGTTCTAAATTACATATGTTTCGACTTGGATCTGCAGTCCCGGCTGCCGCAAGGTTTTGACGATGGTGTGGTCGTTCATTATATTGAACTTAACGATATACTCGATCTCCTACGA